>LOEQ01004525.1:159675-173567 GCA_001685075.1 Bramus lutescens
AGAGAGAGAGAGAGAGAGAGGAGACAGCCTCAGGTATCATTCCTCAGGAGCTGTCCTCCTTGTTTCTGAGACTGAATCTCTCACTGGTACCCAGGCTCAGTGATTAAGGCAGACTGGTTGGCCAGTGAGCCCCAGGGATCTGCCTGTCCCCACCTCCCCAGCTCTGGGATTACAAGTGTGTGCTGCTACAACGAGCTATTTTCATATAGGATCTAGGGATTGAACTCCAGTCTCCATGATCATGGCAATTACTTTGCTTGCTGAGCCACCCCTGCTCCCCAGTTAAGCTAATGATCTTAATGAGGGCAAGAGCTGACATTTTCTGAGTGTGCCTCGAGTGTGTGATGGGTCTCAGGGGTCATCTCATGGAACCCTCTAATGCTCTTCCAGGGCCATAAGCACTGAGTGGATGGCATTGTGACTTTGGACTGCAGAGGCTCCGCTACCTAAGCCACCCCACTGGTTCCTTGGCTCCCTGTGTCCTGGGAGCACGTAGCACTCCACTGTCTCCCCAAGGGCTCTACATCTTTTTTCCTTTAGACTTTGTCCCCCTCCTGCCTCTGTCTCTGCCTTGCACTCTGGCTGATTGAGTGAGTGAACGTCACGAAAGATCCACCCTTGTTCAGAAGCCATTGCTGCTGCTGGCATGTCAGGAAAGAATGAAGCCGTGTCAAACAGGACAAAGCCTGCAGAGAGATGCTGCTGTTGCATGACAACAGCCTGGCCTGGGAGGAGGAAGGGGTCGAGGGTGGGCAGGAACAGCACTGCCAACCTAAGAAACAGAAGTGGACCCGATTTGCCAGAGTCAGGCCAGGAGGTTTGTGAATGCCATGGGGTATCTTTGGAAGCTTCTAGAAACAGTATAGGCGTAGGTACTGAGAACTGTCTCATTTTTCACTCACATCCTGAGTGACAGCTGTCCCTTTCTCTGGCTTTCCCGGCCCCGATGACAGGACTCTATGGCAGCCTATTGGCAAAGCCTTGCTGAAGAATGTGGTTTCATCATGAGCTGTGCAGAGCCCCTCAGAGGTGGCTTGATGCAGAGGAATGCCTGCCTATGTCATTTAATCCTGCTCTTTCTTTGTAGTGGAATGGAAATGCAATTCTCAAACCCTTGCTCCAGACCCCACCCCCAGCCTCAGTCAGCTCTGGTGAAGTTCAATTTACCCGCACAGCAATCACCACAAGACTTCAGGAAGCCTGTGCCGAGCAAAGCAGGTGGAATTGAAACCTGGCTTGGCAAAGTTATTTCCCCCTTCTTCCTTCTCACATGCAGGCGAGGGAGCTGCAAGACTGGCGAAGCCAAAGCAACCTGAGAGATTCCATTCGGCTTCCTGCTGGCCCACCTTCCTTTCCACCTTCTAGGCCAGACTGGGCCATCTAAGATCCAAATGCACTTTTCCAATCTCCAGGCTGGAAGAAAAAAAGGAAGCAAGGAGGTTGCTTTTGATTCTTTGATTGCTGAGCCGCTGTCCCAGAAACACTGTCTGACTGTGTGACTCTGTCCCAGGAGTGGTAGGACAGAGTCTCCTTTGGGTGCTGATTTTGTCAGTCCAGCCTGTAGCAGGTAGCCGAGTGTTTATCATGAAGCTAGACCTGGATCCCAGGCCTGAGGAAGAAGAAAGGCTCATGACCCCAAGCTACCCTCAATGTAGGAAGAGACCAGTGGTGGTTTGTCTTAGCTAATCTTTCAATCCCCACCCCCCTATCCCCGCTCCCCCCAGTCTTTGAAAAGGCTTTCCCAGGGTCCCCAGGAGACAGTCTCCAGTGTGGCTGTTCACAAGAGAGTATGGGTTAAGTACTGAATTGGTTAATTCCAATATGGTATCATTAAGGGAAGTAATTTCTTTCTCATGGAGCCAAATTGGATTAATTATATGCATGGGGAGTGTGCTTAACAAATGGCCAAATTCAAAGGTGCCAGGCAGGGTCACACACAATTTGGTTCTTTGTTTTGCTGCTGAGCAAAGCGTTTGCCATTGACACCCCGAATGAAGTGAGCCTGGTTTGAACCTTCTCGAGGCCATTAGTGTTGGAGATGGGATGTTGAGCATTTGTTCTCCCTAGGCGATACATAGAACAGCATGGATGATTCCAGACAGAAGTAAAGCATGCCCACAGGAGCAGGGGAGACAGATCAGTGGGTAGCGTGCTGACCAGGGGAGTATGGGCATCTGAGTTCAGTCCCCAGGACCCCCCTGAAAGCCATGCATCTGCCACTCCAGTCCAGAGGAGGCAGAGACAGGAGAACCACTGGGACTTGCTGGCCAGCCAGTCGAAGTGAATTGGTAAAGCCCAGGGTTCAGTTAGAGACACTGCCGTGGTTGGCTTTAGTTGTTGATATGACTCAACCCAGAATCAGCTGTGAAGAGAGTTTCAGTGAGGATAGTCTTGGGTGGGTTGGCCTGTGGGTTATCTGTAGGGAACTGTCTTGACGGCTTTGGCCAATGTGGGATGACCCAGTCTGAAAGGTCCCAGTCTGGTTTGGGACCACCCCAGACTGCCTAAGGGTTGAGAAACCTGGCTGAGTACTGAGAACTCATGAGCTCGCTTTCCCTCTGCTCTTGACTGCTGATGTGATGTGATGGACTAGTTCAGTGCCTGCTGCCTTGACTTCCCTGAAATGACGCCCTGTACCCTGGAGTTGTGAGAAATATGAACTCTTCCCCACCAAGGTGATTTTGATCAGGGCATTTCCTTTTTAAATTACAATAGCAAACATGAAAACAGGACAGACCCTGTTTTTAAAAATTAGGTAAAGAGCAACTGAGGAAGAAGAAGACATCCAGCATCCATCCCTGGCCCACTTATACACAGACAGACAGACAGACACATCACACAAAACACAAACATATACGCAAATCACAAAACACATACACACACGCATACACATCCACAGGAAGAGTAGATGGCTCACAGGTACCTGTAGCACCCCATCAGAATGCAGAGTGCCATCAGCCCACGGATGAGATGTTGACTACTCCATGGAATTAAAGAAGGGGGCAGGCTTGTGGGCCTTTCTTCACTCAGATTTGATGGAGGTGTTAATCCTTAAAAATAACTGGACTTCCAGAGCAAACAGATGACACTTTTGGGCACATGTGGGTGACAGGGAAGGGCTCTGAGCTCCCAGTCCAGAAGAGTGGCAAAGCAAGACTCTTACTACATGTGTTTTCAGGTGAGAGAGGCCAAGGGCCCAGCAGCTCCATTCATGGCGTTCCCTGCTTCATGACACGAGCCACCTTCTCCTTATTCTGCAGTGACATGAGGATGCAGAATCACCTTGTCCTTTCTGATCACGTCAGCACGTAATCTCTCAGAAGGGGCTGACAGGCCGTAAGATGGCAGAGCTGCGAGGTGAATGAGCTGGGCTGTGGCTGCAGGACGAGGCTGTGTCGTGATTGGCATCGCCAGACCATTTGGAGATGTACTGTCTCCTTAAGGGCAAAGGAATATGGTTTTCATAATGCAGGAAATCATGATGGGTTCCCAGACAGAGGAGGAAGGCTCCTCCGCTCCTGAGGTGCCCACAGTTGAAGGTGATACTCTCTCCCCACTCAAGAGAGGACGCACTTGGGTGACAGAAACTTCTTCCCGTCGTCATGGGCCCCTGGGAACCCTCCAAGCCACTTCTTGTTCCCATGGTTAGAGTTTGCGGTATTGTGTTTCTCTTTTCTCTCATATCTTCGGGGGACAAAAACAACCTCCCTTACATTTGCTGAAGGAGAACATGAAACCATTTCATGGGAGCATCTCCCAGCAGGTTCAGGCTTTGGGTGTCTGAGGTCAACTTTGGCTGGAGGTGTTTCTCTGAGAGTCTTTAAAAGGTTTCCTAGAGGGATGTTTCTTTGGGTTGGGAAGGATGAAGAGGAGCTTCCTGGGCATGCTATAGAGGTCAGGGGCACCTCTGGAAGACCTAACAGTACAGACAGAGAGAAGAGGCACGGAGGTAAAATTGTGAGAGCCGCTGTTGTAGAAGTTGAGAATGGAGACAGGTTTGCGTGTGAGCAGGCAGGCGTAGCCCCAGAAGTGAGACACAGGAGGGATTTGGCAGTTTGGGGAGGCAAGACTTGCATTAGGAGAAACAAGCCCAGCTCTGGAGGTCACAGCGTGTGGCTGCTGACAGCTTTAATTCAAGCAGTTGGATGAGGGGAGGCTCTTATGTTCTGCATGTGGTCATTATTGTGTTGATATTCTATGCACAGATAAGTGGTCCTTTTTTTCCCCTTCCCCACACCAGCCTAAAATCTACATGCTGAACTCTTTTAAGAGAAAACTAGACATGATGTAGATGTATTACAATAGAAGTATAATGACCCAGGCCCCCCTCATTCAGCAATAAGTCGTGATTGTTTTCTGGGACTTGCTTTTGGCACACATCTAGGTTCTGAACAGCAAATGAGATTAGAAAGGATAGGCGAATTTTCATAGCCTGTTATTTTTCTCTTTCAAGATCTTCAGAAAACCTTTCTTCACATCCCTACGTCCTATTCTGCGGCTCCCAGTTTAAATGACTACGTGGCAGGCCTTTGTTAAAACATGGGAGGCGTTTATTTGTCCAGGTGGCCATTATTAGACCTCCTGCTTAGAGGACTGCCTGTCACCCTTCCTCCTGCCTCTCTTACTGTCTTCTAAGCTCACCCAGATCCAGCCCCTGCTGGTGCAGAGAGGTCACCACACTGTCTCTTTTCTACAGCTATCTCCCCATTCTGTTCTAAACCCTGTTTATTGCTTAGTGGAGAATTAGGGATCGAGTTTGAAGTTCCAAGTTCTGTAATGCATATCCTAGATCCTGAAGCAGTGAATAGACTTTGACTGGAGAGGAGAAAGAGCCTTTGATGTCTGAGTGTCCCTTCCCCTTCACACGCCCCTTCCAACCATGGTACAGAAGCAGTCATCAGCTTGCTGTGGCAAACGTGGCCTGAGATAAGCCACTGATGTGGATCTATGAGGATGCGTGAAGCTGCCCCCATCTCACATCTTGTGGAGCCGAGTTGCGTTTCCACTTGTGTCTGAACCCTGAGGCCTTGGCGAATGGGGCACTGTGGAACCAGCAGTCCGTTAGGGTGCTGTTCTCTGCTGAATTTGCATCCCTGGAGCTGGAGAACACTGTGTGCCCTGTGTGTGTACACTCTGAGGTTCTAGGGGTGAGAAACTCACTGCCTAATGAGAGACTTGCAAGTGTGGCATCTGTAAGGAGGGAGAAGCCTTCAAAGAGATGCTACCAGAAGAATGTGGGATAAGGATGTTTGTCTATTCGCTCATGCACGTGTCTGTCCACCTATCTGTCTATACACCCATCTACCAACCTGTATTTCCACCAATCTACTGATGTATCTCTTCACCTACCTGTCTATCAACCCACCCTTTCGTCTACCTACCCATCCATCCGCCTACCATCTATACACGCATCCACCTTCCCCCT
Organism: Bramus lutescens; assembly: GCA_001685075.1. Taxonomy (NCBI): domain Eukaryota; kingdom Metazoa; phylum Chordata; class Mammalia; order Rodentia; family Cricetidae; genus Bramus; species Bramus lutescens. The sequence goes on from LOEQ01004525.1 coordinate 165,101, forward strand.
CATCTACCTATATACCCACTTATTCATCTGCTTATCTAGCTATCTAGCTACTTACCCATTCACTCACTGGTCCACCTTCTCATCTATCTACCCATCTGCCCTCAGCCCACCTTCCCACTCATTTACCCACCCATCTGCTCATGGATCTACCTACCCTTCATTTCATCCATCTATCCATACATCTGCTCATCTCCTCAGATTTTCATATCCATCCACCCATCTACTCATCAATCCACTCTTTCAATCACCTATTTTCTCATCCGTCCACCTACCCACCAATGCATCAATCCATCTATACATCTGCCTACCAACCCATCTTCCCATCATCTATCCACCATCCACTCAACGATTCATGTGCATCCATTCATCTACCTATTTATCCATCCATCATATCCACAGACATATTTATCCATCTAGCCATCTAGTTACTTAGGTATTCATTTGATAAAATGAATTTAGCTCTTACTATATGCAGGATATTTTAGGCACTTAGGACACTCAGAGGATAACAATGACAAAAATTCCTGATCATGAAACTTATCTTAGTGAGAAGAGACAGGTAATACACCATGAGAATAGTAAATGTTGCATAGTAAGAGTCACTAAGGTGTAGTGATATTTTGTTTGTGTTTCAACAAATAAAGCTTGCCTGAAGATCAGAGTGCAGAGCTAACCATACTAGTTAGCCATAGAGGCCAGGCAGTAGTTCCACACACTTTTAATCAAACCACTTGGGAGGCAGAGGCAGGTGGATTTCAGTGAGTTCAAGGTCAACCTTGTCTATAAAGCCAGTTCCAAATAGCTAGGACTGTTGCACAAAGAAACCCTGTCTCAAAAAAATCAAATACAAAAAAACCAAACCAAAGAACAAAATGAAAAGCAAGTTGGGGAGGAAAAGGTTTGTATGGTTTATACTTCCATAGTTCCCTTGGCAAGGTTTGGCAGTCCCTCCCTTTAGTGTCTTGCTTGTCCAATTTAGACAGTATAATGTCAGCATTTGAGGCAAGAGAACTTTCTTGCCCAGTGGCTTACTTTTGCCACAAAGAAAGTAAACTCCATGTGGAGTTTCTTTAATGCCTATCATCTCCTCTGAGGTAGATTGGTACTGCCAGGAGCAGACATGTCTCATTATCATAAAAAAGAACCTATATTATTAAAACATCTTAAATGCCATATTCTGTAGATTTCTGAAGTGTTTGAAGACCTGTCTACCTAAAATATGTCTGTTTGATCTTGAAAACACACTTAACATGACTACAGGTTTGATTGTAATAGGTGACTAACTACTAATTTGCATTTCCTGAAGACGGGAAGTGACATGGCTGAGCAGAGAGAGTAATATAAGAGAGGAGGAGACAGGAGCTCAACATCTCTCTGAGGATTCCTAGAGACTGGATCGCCCATTCAGTCTGAGGTTTCGTAGAGATGGCATTTAGTCTGAGGATTTGTAGAGCCAGAACTGCCCCTTTGGTCTGTAGATTCAGTAGAGGTGAGAACTAGTGGCTAGCTGCTTTGCTTCTCTGATCTTTCAGCATTAGCCCCTATATCTGACTCCGGGTTTTATTATTAAGAGCAATTAGAATTTGCACAACACTAAGGGGTAAGGGCCAAAGCATAGGAGGAGATGGAAGGCTGGAGGTTAGAGAAGAGAGAACGCAATAGTTAGCTTCAGTATCAATAAGACTAGGTTTAGAATCACTACGGAAACACTTCTGGCTGTTGTATTATGAGGGTGTTTACATAAAGGTTTGATTGAAGCTGGAAGATCCATCCTGATCATGGCAGCACTGTGGATGCAGGTGGGGTTCCTTGATGACTGAAAAAGAGAAAGCCACCTGAACATCAGTGTTCATCTCTCTCTGCTTCCTGACTGTGGACACTGTGTGACCAGCTGCCTCATGGTCCTGCTGTCTTCCCTGCCGTGGCGGACAAGTCCTCAAACTGAAGTAAGACAAGCTCTTCTTCTATTACGTTCCTGGGTGTTTGGTCTTAGCAATGAGAACAGAAACTAACACAATGTGGTTGTGTCTTAGGTGGATGGGTAAGGGTAGACAGCCTCGACAAGGGAACTCATGAATTCTGGCATGAGGGAGGGAAGGACCCACCATGTGATGTTTGTGGAGAGAGTGAGTCACGTAAAACTTTCAGTGAAAACAGCTGAATATTTAAAGAAGAGTGCTTGAGCCAGGTGGATTCAGTCACGTGACCTATGGGGACCACAAAGATAATGAGGTACAAGGACAAAGCTCAGGTCATCCCACCCTCTCAAAATAACTTTCCAAACTGGGTCATGAAAATGGGATGCTGAGTGCCCACCCTAGACTTCAGCACCTTCATCGCTGGGCTCCATCAAAGCACAGGAGGGTGGTCCAGCTTCAGGAGGAGCTAGGAACCTACAGTAGGAATCAGTGCATGGTAGACTGTGGGACTGAGGATGTCACAAATGGATTTGGGTTCAAATCTCTTTCATTTATGTTAACAAAATACTCAACATCTCAAACCTTGGTGTTATTGTCTGTAAAAGTCGTTTGAGAAAAGCATGTCTGTTTGCAGGAAGGTAGCTCAAGATGGACAGTTGCAGGATGGAGGGCTAGACCATCTGGGTTTCCCCTGGTTACACCTGCATACTGATCTCACTCCAACTACCTAGATTACAGAAAAGAGCACACACCAGCTCAGAAGAATAAGGCGGCTAGAAAGAAGTCAAGAGTCATTGTATTGTCACTGTTACAGATGAGGCTTTAAGTTCTGAGCTGACCCTGGTATCTAGCGATGCAAGATGGCCATCAAACCTAGTAATGGCCTTTGAGTGACAGCTGAAGACTCCTGACTGAAAGTCACCCAATGACTCACATGGTGAACGGCTTCCATCATCATGTCTTGAACTCAAAACTATTATTTACACAGTATGGCCCAGCTTCTGCTGCTACATATACATTTTGCTAATTGATTGATGTTAATTTCCACACGTTCTCTTAGTCAATACAAACAGCCTTGTATTATTGTATCCTTAGAGACTCAGAACAAGCCCTCACACTGGTGCACTCAGCAGGCCAGGCGACCTTTCCAAGCCCTCTTCTGCACAGGGGAATGGAGTGCAGATAACCGTGGATTATCTAGATTTTTCTACATTGCGGCGCACGCCTGTTTCCAATCAATTGGGATAGACAAGCTTGTACTGCAAATTTAGTTCAAGATCAAATTGCTGCCAGCAATGCTGATGGTGTGTAACACCTTTAGGCTGGGGATTTTTTTATGTAAACGTTTCGCGAATCTTACCTGGCAATAATAATTTCATCTTGCTGGACTTGGAAGAGTATTTGAGGTGGGGAAGGAAGAGAGACAGGAGAGAGATGAAGGAAGCAGGAGGAGGGGAGGAAGGGAGGAAAGGAGGGAGGAAGGGAGGGAGGGAGGGAGGGAGAGGGGGAGAGAGAGAGAGAGAGAGAGAGAGAGAGAGGTTTTCCCTCTTCTGCCTGTGATGTTTTGAACTGCAGAGAGATTTTGTTTTTACCAAGATGGCTAAGACTACAAACTCAAACCTGAATTGTTTCTACCAAATGCATGCACCCACCCCATATCGCTTACATCTGACCTTTTCAATTTGGAAACAGCTGACTTGAGAAAAGTAAAGGCCAGAGTGGAGGAGAGGGAAGGCATATCAATCAGGAAGGCTTCCAGCCCCGCTCTGTGTGGCCAGATGTGTCGATGGAAGAGCTCTTTCCAGCAGATTCCAATGGGCTTAAAAGCCTGGATCGGTTTCCTCAGAAAGCCTTGCTGTTCTTGCTTAGTCTGAATAACACACTCTTCCAAAATGTAAGGAGTTCAGAGCAGTGAAAAAAAAAATCAAAGTGCTTCTTTAGAGTATAGGGAAAGAGCTAGAGAGATGGCCCATTGGGTAGAGGTGCCTGCCACCAGGACTGATGACTTGAGCTGCATCCCTCAGATTTCTACATGCTTTTACTGTGGGCCATGTTACACACACACACACACACACACACACACACACACACACACTATTAATGTAATGAAAATAAATACAGAGAAAGGCTATTTTAAGTTTCTGAGATTGTTTTCAATTTTCCATGGAGTAATACTCTCCTGGGTTTTGAGCATCTGGTAGCTGAGAAAAAGGCTTCTCTTGGCAGTCAGAAATTGTCCCCTCTGCATCCCTGCCCTGCTCCCCAGGGTCTCTTGCCTTTGGCTTCTCCCCACTGCTCTCTCCAGAAGGACCTGCTTAGGTAGCATCGGATCTCTCCTCCTTGTAGGCAATTTCCTCTGACTTCTCCTGCTCCACTTTCCATTTACCCTGTACTCTCCATAGTATAATTCTGCATCTTGTTGGGATTATTGTTGTTTGCATTTTTATTATGGCTATGCAAACATTGTTTATTGCTGATCCAGGGAGTATGTAATGATTATGTGTCTATGATTACATTTTCTTTCTGTTCAACTTGCTAATAATAAAACCCACATTTTCTCTTTCCCTCATTTTATTTTACAACTTTGTCTTAGCCTTTCTGTATCAGCCAAGGCTTTCTAGAATGTCTCTCAATGCAGCTTCCCCTTCACCACACCTGCCAGATAACCTGCCTGACCCACTTCTTTCTCCTTCTTGGTCTCTTTCTCCCACAGACCTCTCTCTGCCCTCATCTGGTCGAGTTGCTCTCTAAGCTGCTTAGTGGAATTCAACTGGGGATTTCTCTCCATTGTTCTGGTTCTGGAATTCCTTGGTGCTGGGTTCCTGCTTTCCTTGACTCAGGTTTTCATCTTCCTTAGTCCTCTGCACCAGGTAGACACCTTTTTCCTGGGATGACCTACAGAGAGCGCAGGAAGTAATTTTGGGTGTGACTTTGTCTAAGGAGCAGCACCATTGGTACTCAGATCAGGAGACAAACCCGGCAGCTTCCAAGTATCCATGGGAAGACACTGGGCTAGGAGGAAGAGGAACACACCAGGTGCCTCCTGAGGACAGACTGCTGTGGGAGGCAAAGGAAAGCACTCAGAACTCAACTGCCCGGGTTCAAGTCCAACCACTGTCACTGGATACAAAGCCACATGTACACCTTTCCGATGGATTTGTTCCTGAGTTTGAACTTTGGTAATGTTTGTTCTGGCTCCTGATGAAATGAGCGCTTTTAAATTATTTTCTCATTTGGTAAGAAACTGTATTATATGAAAGATAATTCTTTGAGAATCAACAGACAGAAGATTCCTGGGGTGAATACGCTCATCAGTGGAGAAAGCATGAAATTAAACACTGTATTTGCAAGTCACTTAGAACATTAACTTGACAATCAGATGTTAAAGAGACATTGGCAGTTACTGTATGTGATTAGCTCATAACAGATCCCAGGACACCATCCCTGGTTAGTTTTAATCTTCAACGTGACACAATCTAGACTTTACTTGGGAAGAGAATCTCACTGAGTGGGGGTTGGGTACACTGATTTGGCCTGTGGATATATCTGTGGACCACTGTGTTAAGTGAATTGGTGTGGGAAGCTACAACCCACTGTGGGCAGCGCCATTCCCTAGGTGAAGGGACTTGCTTGAACTGTGAAAGCTTGGAGACATCAATCTAAAAACAAGCAAGCAAATAAGTGTGCACGCATTGTATGCTTTTCTCTCGGCTCTTGACTGTGGGTGTGAGGTGACAAACTATTCCAAGTTCCTGCCTTGACTTCCGCACAATGACCTGGAATTACAAGATGAAAGAAACCGCTTTCTCATCTAAGTTGCTTCATGGCGGTGTTTCTATCACAACAGAAATGAAATCAGAACGTGTCTCTGTGTTCCTTGACTTCAGTATCTCACGGTGGGATGTATGTGGGTCTGACCCCACCTAGGTTTCTTGTGGATTTTTTATCACTTCCAGGTTTCTATCCCCCCCGTTTCTTGCTCACAGACTGAGGCTACACCAGCTCAATGCAAACCTGTCTCCATCTTTACAATAACTGCTCTTACAACCTTAGCTCTGTGCCTCTTCTCTTCTGTATGTGCTGTTAAAGCTTCCAGGGATGCCCCTGACTGGGCACAGACAGGGGGCGTCAGTGTGGTTAGATTCCATAGGGCAGAGGACTGGCAGGGGCCGCTTGCTTTCCTATCCTTCCTTCCAGAGAAGCTCTTTTTTATACAACTTCTCTAAAAAGTGGTTTGTGTTGGCTAGTTGGAAATTACCAGCAGTTTGATGAGAAATTTAATAGGAGCCATGGATGGAAAGGCCCCCTAATGACAGCCAAGAAGCCGTGGCATCTGCTGCAGCTTCCTCCAGAATCAGCTTCTGTCTGACACTCTCTCTCACCAAATGAAAAATTAATTTAAAACCCCCAACTTGGATGCAGCCAGAATGCACATTCTCGAAGCCCCAAATAGGAGCGATCCATTCAAAAGATGTATAGGGAACAGTGCCCTTGTGATTTTTATATCCACATTTATTGTTTCAGATTTAAGCAGGATTAGACACACATGTATTTATTTATTACTAAAGCAAAGATAACACAACAAATAAAGGAGGAGGAGGCAGGGATCCCAAGGGTCCGTGTGTGTGATCTGAATGCATCGCATTCTGCATTGTGTCTGCTGCCTTTGACATAGAGCAGACATCATTTTTCTTCTTGCTTGGCATTTGACTTGCAGACATCACTGTAGACAGCTGCTTTGGGCAGAGCCAATGGGAAACTCACAGGCAGTTACCACACAGTAATTACAATGGATGTTGGGTTTGTTGACTGAGATGTCCAGGCTTAACTGTACTCCTTTCTCTTCCTCCTCCTCTTCCTCCTCCCCTGCAATCACTGAAGCTTCCTGGAGGAGGATGTGCTTAAGTTCTGGCGTGTCTTTGGGTCATCTGGCTATATGCCCTCTGTTTGTGATCACCAGCCTCAGAATCACCCTGTTCATTTCTAGCCACACAACTAACCACATCATCCACTTTGCCAGGAAATGGGAAGAGAAGACCTGAGATTTTACGTTCTTAGGGGTTGAGTTTGGTTGGGATTGAGATATCTGGGCTTTTTGAACCTAAATCTTCTCTGTCCATTGGGTCTGCTTTGTTTGTTTGTTTGTCTGTCCATCCATCCACCCCATCCATCTATCTAGCCATCTAGTCACCTATCTTTTGTGCATATGTGTGTTCACATGTGTGTGGGTGCATGTGTGTTTAGGTACATGTGTGCTATGTGCACGTCACTGGACATCCTTGGGTGTCATTCCTCAGGCACTGCGTATGAGGAAGGATCTCTCATTGGCCTGAAGCTCACCAATAGGTTAGGCTGGCTGGCCAATGAGAGTCTCAGAGTCCCAGAACTAGGATTACAGGCGCATGCCATTGTGGCATGCTTTATGTGTGGGTTCTGGGTATCAAACTCAGGCCTTGAGGTTTGTGTGGCAAGAACTTCACCAACTGAGATCTCAGCTTAGCTTATGCCTGGCTTTTTACACACATTCTAGCGAGCAAGCTCATGTCTTCATGCTTTTAAGGCAAGCACATTACCCACTGATCTGCCCTCCTGGTCTTCACCTACCCCCCCTTTTTTAAAAGATTTAATATGTGTATGAGTATTTTGTCTGCATGTATGCTTATGCACCACAAATGTGCCTGCAGCCTGGGAAGGCCAGAAGTCATTGGATCCCCTGGAACTGGAGTTAAATATGGTTTTGAGTCACTGCATGGATACTTGAAATTGAATCTGGGTTCTCTAGAAAAGCAGCCAGTGCCCTTAACCACTGAGGAATCTCTCCAGCCCTTCACCTATTTTTTTTTATTTGTCCCTAAAGCAATCCTCATCAGTTTCCAATGAAAAAATTCTTGCCAAATGACTCCAACAGAATCAATGGCTGATGCTCTGCCCTGCAGGAGTTTGGTTCAAGATGAAGTTCTATCTGTTGGCCAACTTGTCTCCTGAGCAGCTACCACCACTCAACCCTCAAGGGAAAGCATAAGAGACTATGCCAACCCAATGCAGTCAATCACTCACTGAGATGCCCTTTCCAAGTGTCTTGGTTAGGTTTGTAATGCTGCGATAAACACCATAACCAAAAGTAACTTGGGGAGAAAAGGGTTGATTTTATCCTATACTCTTATGTAGCAGTCCATTGCTGAGGGAAGCCAGGATGGGAACTCAAGCAGGCCAGGGGCCTGGAGACAGGAATGATGCAGAGGCCACAAAGGAATGCTGCTTATGGATTTGCTCCTCGAGACTTGCTCAGCCTGCTTTCTTACACACTCCAGGCCGACCTGTCAAGGGGTGTCCCCACCCACAGTGGACTGAGCCCTCCCACATCAGTCACTAATTAAGACAACACGCCACAGACTTGCCCACAGGCCAATCTAGTGGGGGACACCTTCTCAACTCAGGTTCCCTCTTCCCGAGTAACTCTAGCTTGTATCAAGTTGACAGAAAACTAGCCAAGTGGCTCTAGGTTGTATCACATTGAAGATTAAAATTAGCCATCTCAGATGGTGACC
>LOEQ01004525.1:173575-202268 GCA_001685075.1 Bramus lutescens
GGTCTGTCATTCACTAAACCCTTATAGTTAAGTCACACTCACCGTGATTGACAATCTCCTCATGGGTAGTGACAACTTCACACCACATACAGCAGAGCTCAGAGTTCCCTGTTTTCTCTGTAGCTGAGAGGGGGAATGTCTAAGAACAGCCACCTCCAACTGCTCCCTACACCCTGCTGCTACCCAGAACACATATTTGTATATGCACCCCTGGGGTGGGGCAACCGGGGAGCTGGTTCTCCTTGACCCAGTCACGGCCTTGACTCTGAACCCCAGCAGGGAGTTTGACATGAAATGTCCATGACATTTATCTGCCCGTTTACACATTCTGCTTTGTACAAAGCCATTAACCTTTCCTGGCCCTATCAGCTGCCCTCATCAATATTTCAGAACGATGTCCAAAACATGAAAAAAGAAAAAAGGGGGGAAAAAGAAATGTTATCATAATAATCATTAAAGGGAAAAAATAATAAAGCGCTTGCTCACTCTGTACTTCGTGTGCCCTAGGGTGGCTGGAGGGATAGCCGCTGCCATACCAAGCCGCATGGGCTGTTGTCCCCTGAGAGTTTGCCGTAGAGCCTAGATCCTGCGATACTACCATACTACTTGATTACAGGAAGTGCCGAAGTGAAACTTGCACTAGGAGACCCACAGGAGGCGCTGGGTCATGCCATGGACCGTGCGCGGTGGTCAGATGTTCTAAGCTCCGCTGTGACTTGCTACAGCTGGGGGAGGTGTAGGAAAACACCTGGTGAGTTCTGACTCTCACTGTCAGAGCTGCGCAGGGGGATGGGAATTAGGGAGTAAAGATGGTCAGGGGTAAAGGTGTGACTTTTTTTTTTTCTGAGAAGGAGCAGCCATGATGCAGTAGGCAATGGCTGACATGGCTCCGTGAATCCTTCCTTCTGGTATCTGTACACTTGGGCATTCCCTTCCCCCTAGAGAGTGGGCAGAGTCAGTGGCTCGCTTCTAACCCACGGAACACAGCGAGGTAATGGGATGTTATTTCATTTTGTCCCATAGGGAAGGTGATAGGAGGTCTTGCCTGTGATCACATATATCATACAAGACCGTCTTACTTGGCACCCTTGCTCTCTCAGTGGCCTTTAAGAGTGCAGCATCCATGTTGAGTGGATCAATGGGTGGCTCCTGGGGCAAAGGTCATAGTTCTCCCACCACAAGGAAATGACTTCCCCGAGTCTGAGTGACTGCGTAGGTGGACCTTCCTGGGTAGGACATTTGGATGAGAACATGTCCCAGCCAAGACCTCACTGCAGCCTAGCAAGGGCTCAGCTAAACTGTGTCTGGGGTTCTGGTCGACAGTTTCAAGGTCATTGGTGACAGTGTTTTAGACTGTTGTGGTTGTGTCCAGAGTGCAGAACTGGGGCACCTCCGACATGCCCCCATAGCCACGAGGACACCTTCCTGACAACAATCATTATGGTGAGGAACAGACTCCAAATTCTGACCTTAACCCACAGCTGCTGTGTGGCTTTCCTGGTCCTCGATGCTTTTCCAATCATGGGTCCTATGCTAGTTTCTTTCCTCATTGCTGTGATAAAACAGTTGGACAAAAAGCAACTCAAGGAAGGAAAGGAGTTCCAAGGTACAGTCTATCATGCTGGGCAAGGCATGGATGCAGGGACATGAGGTGGCTGGTCACACAGCATCCACAGTCAGGAAGCAGAGAGAGAGAGGAATGCTGATACTCAGCTCACTTCCTCCATTTTATTTCACTCTGGGACCTCGGCCTATGGGATGGTGCTGCCCACATTCCATAAACATCTTCCCCACTGATATGGGATTCCCCTCTGTATGCTGTGAAATCATTGGTTAATAAAGAACCTGGCTTGGGCCTGATCAGAGAATAGAGGTAGGCATGGAAAACTAAATTGAATGCTGGGAGAAAGAAAGGTGGCACCAAAGAGAAGCCACGGATCCTCCACTGAGATAGACACGCTGAAACTTTGCTGGTAGGCCACAATCTCGTGGTGATGCACAGATTAATGGAGATGGGTTAAATTAAGATGTAAGAGTTTATAAGAAGCTAGAGCTAATGGGCCAAGCAGTGATTTAAATGATATAGTTTCTGTGTGATTATTTCGGTCTGGGCAGCCAAGATGAACAAGCCGCTCTCCTTATAACACCTCCTCATAGATAGCTCACAGCCTCACAAACTGGTCTCTGAGGTGATTCCAGATCCCACCACATGGAGAGCAAAGACTAAGCATCCTAGGCCCCATCTGCTATGCAGACAAGCAGAACACAGCTAAAAAAAAAAAANTCTCGTGGTGATGCACAGATTAATGGAGATGGGTTAAATTAAGATGTAAGAGTTTATAAGAAGCTAGAGCTAATGGGCCAAGCAGTGATTTAAATGATATAGTTTCTGTGTGATTATTTCGGTCTGGGCAGCCAAGATGAACAAGCCGCTCTCCTTATAACACCTCCTCATAGATAGCTCACAGCCTCACAAACTGGTCTCTGAGGTGATTCCAGATCCCACCACATGGAGAGCAAAGACTAAGCATCCTAGGCCCCATCTGCTATGCAGACAAGCAGAACACAGCTAAAAAAAAAAAAAAGATTCATAATCCAAGCTGGTTCATTATTGACTCCTTGTTACAGTTTTTATTTTCCTTCTGATTGAAAAAGCAAAGTTGAAGTGAAAACATTTTTATAGGGCCTGAAAAACGTCTCTATGGGCCTGGGGTGCCTGGTAGGGGTGGTCTGTCTCTCACTGCTCCCCTACACTGCTCATAGATTTGGAGTTGTTGCATTTTGAGCTTGAGTGAAGGAAGGTGAAGTGGGCACATGCAGGAGGTGGGGCAATGGGAAGGGAAGGAACACAGGGAGAGCATCCCATATCAGCAAAACTCTCGAAGGTTCATGAAGAGTCCCTTAGGGGTTAAGGTCATAAGCATAAAGGGGGCTCAGTCCCTGCCCTCAGAGACATCTTAATAGGAGAGAGAGGAGAACACCCAGATAATTATAAATTAACATGGAAGATGATAAGGGCTGAAATGAACAAAAAAAGGAGTGAATTAGTCAGGGAGAAAGCAGATTCCATGTCCAGATCTTTCTGTGGTCCTTTGCTCATTCATTTGACATTTATTGAATCAGGTCATGCCCGAGAGATAGTAATATTACGAGAGTGGTGCCCGCCTCAGAGAGAAACTCACAAGCTGTGCAGACAAATGACTTTTAGCAGATGGGAGGGATATGGCCAATGACTGCTCCAGTAGGCTGCCCAGCATGTGCTGTCCTAAAGAAGGTGTCTCCTTGACATTGCTCAGCCAGAGAGTTCCTTGTTATAGGGATGTGATGGTTAATACTGACTCACAACTCGTCCGGATCTTTAATCGCCTAGGAAACGAAGCCCTGGGCATATCCGAGAGGGAGTTTCAAAGTTAGATTAACTGAAGTGGGAGGACCCACCCTGAATGTGGGTGGCACCGTCCCACTGGCTGGGGTCCTGACCTGAGTGAGGACAGAGCAGGAGAGCGTCCCCACATCGGCCACCTGCTCCCGGGCATCAGGGCTGGGGAGGAACGTTCCTGCTAGGCTCAATCTCTTCCTTGGCTTCGCCGAAGTAGTGAAATCTGGTGCCATCTGCGGGGCTTCTCAGTATTATTTAAAGAACCACACTCTTCTCCTACCACTGTCAGAGCCACTTTCAAAGCCTGTCATTCTCCCAGCTGGCTTCCTGGCAGGCAGGATGTAGGTTTTACAGAGTGCCGCGTAAACATTAGGCAGTGAGCCCTACAATCCTGCCTTAGCAGGCTTCAGGCAGAGGACTCCAAGGTACACTGCCCAGTCCTGTCATTGTAGGCTCTTTGTATGTGGTGTGTGTTTATGCCTGTATATGTGATGTGTACTACACATGTGAGCAGGTGTGTGGGAAAGCCAACACATGTGTGCGGGTGTGTGGGAAAGCCAACACATGTGTGCGGCTGTGTGGGAAAAGCAGAGGCTGGTGTTGAGTGTCATTTTCAAATGCTCTTCACCTCCATGTTTCCTGAGGCAAGGTCTCTCACTGAACTTGGCGCTTGCTGATGGCCAGTGTGAACTCAGCTCCAAGGCCCCTCATGTCTCTCTTCCTTCAGCATGGGGGCTGTAGACAGACACCACCATTCTTGAGGTTTTACATGGTTTCTGGGATCTGAACTTGGGTCTTCATGCTTGTGTGCAAACACCTTCCAACTGAGCCATCTCCCCAGCCTCTGAAGTCTGTTACTAGCATGTGATCCTGACTTGTGGAGCCACCTCCTACGGCTGTCAAGGGAGTTTCAGCAAATGCTTCTAGAATAACGTTTCAGTGAGATTCTTCCAGTGTCCTAAAGCTGGGTGCCTCTGTAGGACTCTGCAGCCAAATGGTGGGAACGTAAGAAGGTGGTGAGAACTAATTATACTGGGACAGTGCCAGGCATGAGGACCATTTGGGGGGGGGCTTTGTCAGCCTATGCATAACCATTTGCATCCTCACCAGATTTTACCAGGTGCAGTCTCCTACTGTTGATATTTACTGCACGGTGCCTTGGATCTGCAGGTAGAATCCAAGAGTTCAAGTTCTTAATCCACCTCCCACCAGTAGTATGGCCTTTGACAAAGCAGCGGCCCTCTCAAACTACAATAAATGTGTCTCCTGAGGAAAACCTTTAAGCCTAATGGGAGAACAGTGGCTGTAGACCAGTAGGAAAGAGCTTTCCTAGAATGTACAAGGTTCTAGGTTTAATTCCCAATAGTGCAAAAAAAAAAAAAAAAGAAAAAGAAATAAAGAAAGATGATAGGTGTCCAATGGGTATAAGAGGGGATCTCCAGGACAGGAGGATGAAGTCTGCTGGTTGCTAGCAAGTAGAGATGTGCTAACTGTGAGTCAGCCTGTGAATTCCTATAAAACAACGACGTGCTGTGGACTGGGAGGGGAGCGCCATGCCACCTGGAGGGGGCAGGGAAAGGAGTCAGGAGTGGGTTAGGAGGTATTGAGGAAGACTTCCTGGTGAGTCAGTGGCTTAGAAGCTGGCTTCTGAGGAGTGAGTCAGAGGTTCCTGATGGATGGACACCAAACTGATTCAGACTGAAGCAACATGGCGTCTAGTGTGGCACAAATGTCTATTTAGGTGCAAGAAAAGACCATCATTTTTCCTGGTGTCCATAGAGTGACCGTCCTTCCGTGATTTCACCTTGGCTCCCAGATCACAGATGGACTTGCTCGTCCTCTGCCAGATGCCAGACTGTACAAAAGAACATTTTTTAGTTTTCCACTGAGATCTTAAACCTTGTACTTACTTTATCGTGTGATGGTTGATTTTAGTTTTTAGTTAATTAATTTTTATTAATTTTTTTGAGAATTCCATACAGTGTTTTGGGATCATATTCACCCCCTCCCTCAACAGTTCCCAGATCCACCCCTTTCCATACTCACCTAGCTTGATGTCCTTTTCATTATTAACCATCAAGTTAATTTGTGCTGCTCTTATATTCTGAGATATATGGCCTTCCACTGAAGTGTGGTGGCTGTCCCCTAACGAGGGTAGGACTGTACTCAAAGGCTTTCTAGGGCCCTGTCTGTTGGATGCTTGTAAAAATCTTGGATATTTTTTTTTCAGCAAATTGGAAGCAAGTTCATTCTGAATTGGTGTAAAGAGCTAGAATGGCTAGTCTTTGAAATAAGATTTGTTTGATAACCTATCAGACATATATTGAGCATGTACTAAGTGATAGTCCAATACTGGGAATCTGTAATGGGCAATAAAGGCCATAAAATTCCCCTCTGCTCAGGAAGCTTACAGCCTAGAGCAAAAGCTAAGCAGTCGCCAAACACCTGCCAAATCTATGTACCTAAAAATGTGACCAGCCCTGGGAGCGGGAGGGCAGGGAGCCAGGACAGCATCTAACAGGACCATTTAATAGCATTTGGGAGTGAGGGTCAAGTCCAGGGAAGGCGACTCCCAGGAAGTGACATCAGTGCTGACAAGGACAGTGACCCCTGTTAAGAGGTAATCCAGAACAAACCGGGGAAGGTCAGGCCAGGCCTGCTTCCATGAACAGTTGGGATGTGGCTGGAAGCAGAGAATTGCAGAAAGCTAAAAAAACATTTTTTTTTTNTTTTTTTTTTGTGAACCAAATGCACACATCCTTTACCTTGTTATTATCTTAGTTGCTCAGGTTCCACTCCTAGCTTCAGATTCCTGACATCTGATTAATGGTATTCGGGTGTTGCTTCAGCCATTTCATGGTTGTTGCTGGCTGCTTTCTTCTAGGTATACAGTAGGAATCAGGAATAAAATATCAGAAAGGTATGAACAAATGTGAAGTTTGTCCAGAAAAAGAGTGACTCGTTTTGGGTGCCCAAGAAAGCAAGTAAGGAACTGTTAAGAGATGAACCCCATTGAAACAAAGCCACCTGTTTTGAGCCAAAACCACAGAAAAAGTGTCTCGAGGGCAAGCCATCAAATGCTCCAGGGCATAAACTTATTTGAAAGACTTTCCTTTGAAAACACAGTACCAGAATAGAGAGAACCTCCAGGGTAGCCTGGTTGCTCAGGGAAGTGATTTCCAGATTCAGCTACCCAAGCATTCAGAAGCAACTGAGGCCACCGTCCAGCAGTGAATGCTGAACTATTTCTTGAGCTGTCATCAGAACATGACTTTGTCCAATGGTGCTGGTCCTTCAGGTATGCAGACTTTGCAATCAGGGGGCCACGTGGGCTTACAGAGAAAAGTTTAGATGTTCAGGCAGTGTGAGACTGGGTCAGATTCCCTTACAGAAAGGCCTTGAAAAGCAGATTCATGAAAGGGTGATGATGGAACCTAGGAGCATTGTTACCATCTGAGTAAATCACCGAGCACTAAGTGTGTGTGTGCCTGTATGTGTGGGTCTGTGCCTGTGAGTGTGGGTGCATGCAGAGGCCAGAAGATGGTGCTATATCCCCTAGAGCTGGAGTTACAGGCAGTTGTGAGCCACTTGATGTGGGCGGTAGGAACCAAATTTGGGTCTTCTGAAAGAATAACAAATGTTCCTCCTAATTTTTTTTTTTAATTTTTGAGTCATTTCCCTAGGCCCACATCTATGGATCTATCTTAACCATTCATTTTATTATTGTTAGTTATTTGAGACAGGGTCTCCTCATGTAGACTAAGCCGGCCTTGAACTCTTGACGCTCTTGCCTGAGTCTCCTGAGGGCTGGGATTATAAGCATATATTGGCACAACCAGTTGACTCTTAACTTTTAAGCATTTAGATGTCAGTGTTAGATCCTTTGTGACACTGTTCTAGGATGTGCAGTGTCACAGGACTTCTGTTCTGATAACACAGCACTTGGAGTGGAATCTTGAGTATCACCATGAAAACATTGCAAAATTTTCCTCTGGGACCATCATTACATCCAGCCCTCTATAGTGACTGGGTCTTAGTATTTTTGGTTTTTGGCTTTTTTTTTCTTCTTTATTTTCCGTGTTGCTGTGATAAGATACTCCAACAAAAGCAATTTAAGGGAAGAAAGTTGATTTTAGCTCATGGTTCTGGGTTCCAGTCCTATGGTTGGGAAGTCAAGGCACTGGGAGCATGAAGCTGCTGGACACAGTACATTCTTAGTCAAAAGAACAATATGTACAAGCATACACACGTTTGTGCTTGGCTCACTTTCTCCACTTTTCTACAATCCAGGATCCCCCCTGCCTAGGGAATGATGCCACCCAGGGTCGGCCAGTCTTCTCACTTCAATTAATGTAGCAAAGATAATGCCCACAGGTGTCCCCAAAGGCCCATTTCCCAGGTGATTCTACAGCTTCAAGGTCGTAAAGTTCATTAAATATGCAAATAACTAAGCAACAAAGGGTTTGGAGGAGGTGGAATGTGCCAGGGTGAGTTTTTGTTTTGCTAATTTGTATTGATTCTTTGGTAATTTCACACATGAATGCAATAAATTTCAGTCATACATACCCCACTTCTTTCTTCCAACTCTTCCCAGACCCTTCCCCAACTTCGTCTTATTTTTCTTCCTCTCATTTTGTTCTCAGTGAGTTTTTGCTAGCACAGTTTGGCAGCCCCTGAAACCTTAGAACAAAAGGAAGCCTATAGCTTTCATGTTAACACACACACACACCCCTGACACAAACCAGGCCAGGACAAGAAGAACAAACAGCCGTTTAGGGTGGGTAAGAGAAGCTAATGCATCTGGGGGCAAGCACTGCCAAAAAGATCACTCACCTTTGAAAGCTGAAAGCACAGCTGAAGCCTGTTGTTTTTCTCTTCCTATCTTCCTAAGCCTTCATAAGCTACTGTTATCCTAAGAATCCTGGGCTGAATCAGAAATGCGTCAACAAAGAACACCCTCAAAAGGAAAGCTGTTTCAAATCACAGGAATGAGGGGGTGTCTGGTCTCCCAATTATTGCAGCAGGTTCCAACCAAGTCATCAAATCCACAATCCTCTGAACTTGAGAATCAATCCATACTAGGGAGGGTGTCTGGCATTTTCTGTTAAGCTATATGGCCATTGCAAATGTACTCCTGTTTTATCTCAAAGAGGAAGGACAAGGAGCTTGGACACTTGTTCCTGTGCATGTGTGCATTGTGTGTGTGTTTGTGTGTTGTGTATCATTCAACGATGATGACATATAGATGTTTACTTTCCTACCAGAGAGATCTGTTAACCACATGGTCAGAACTTGGTTTTGGACCCTTAGTGACATAAAGGACATGAGCTGTGGCAAATTTACTTTAAAATCGCTTTCCCACACATGAGTCTGATGTGTGTTTGGAAATGGTGGGACCTCTCTTAGTCCTATTGTGCATGACTCACAGACCTGAGCTGCTGGACACTCAGGGCCATCAAAGATGAACCTGGGTCAGTGGCTCTGCCTTTGCTGTCTCACACCAGTGAAGATCAGTGGTGTGAACACTCCCGGGAGTGTACTCAGTGGAAGGAGGCTTTATAAAGAATTATTACAGAAAAGTGAGAAATTGAGGGAAAACAAGAAATTAGGGGAAAATGACAAAAACTCCTGAGAGAACAAGGAGGGTTGTCCAAGAAAGGCAAAGGCTGCTGTATTTCCTTGGTCCTAGCAGGAACAGGACAAAGACAGAGGTAATCTGTATTGAGATTGGTTGTTCTCTGGGCTGTCATGGGCTGGGCCAATGGAGGGCCCACAAACCCTGTACATATCCCCCATGCCCAACGCGGGAGAGGGTCATGGGCTGCACGTGCCTTGTCTTCTTTTTCCATCTCTGGCTAGTGTTTTGCCAGCTCTCGACCTGATGATCTTAGCTGCTGGCTGACTTAGCTACTTCAGACCTTGTAGGTATCCTGAGTGCTGTTAATTATGATAAGCTTTCTTTGTCCTCATGGGTATCAAAAAGTAGCTTCAATGCTCTTGGCCATTTGTCTATGGGATGGGCTAAGATCTGTTTCCCGAAAGAGGGACAGGCTCATTGGATGCCACCCTCACTTACAGTCAATGTAGTTAGCTGTTTCAGAAGCAAGGTAGTAGAAGCAAGAATGGGTAACAAACAACAGTGCCTTACGCCTTGCTTCTTAGAGTCTGTCTCTTCTTATGTCTCCTTGGCTCTCTCATACCAGCTGCAAGAGTCTTTGTCTCTCAATCCTAGTGTTTCTATGTCACTACTCCAATCTTTACATTTCTTTTCTATCTTCACATCCATTCACAGACCACATATTGCCTCCCATACAACACGCTTTAGCATGAGACAGAGGCATTTGAGAACCTATGTCCCAAAACTCAACCTAGTCCCTGCGTTGGTTTGATGGGTTACCTACTGGCTGAGTTACTTTTCTAACTCCTGGGAGAAGACACCTCGGCCAAGGCAACTTCTAAAAGGAAATTTATCGGGGACTTAGAGTTTCATAGGTCTAGAGTCCATGACCATCATGGTGGGGAGCATGACAGCAGGTAGACAGAGCTAGCACTGGAGCTGTTGCTGAGAACTTATATCTTGTTCCACAAGCATGGGGCAGAAATCTGTCTGGAAATAGCATGAACTTTTGAATCCTCAAAGCCTACCCCTAGCAACACATTTCCTCTAACAAAGCCGCATTGTTTAATCCTTCCCAAACAGTTCCACCACCTGGGGACCAGTATTCAAATACATGAGCTATGGGGGGCATTATCATGCACACTACCATATCGCACTTAATGGCCCACGTAGGCCCAAAGACATATCACAATGCAAAAAGTGTTCAGTCCGACTTCAAAAGTCCCCATTGTCTTTCACAGTTCCAACAGTTTAAAAAATCCAAAGATTCCTTAGAGATTTGAGGCAATCTCTTAACTATGATGCTCTGAACAATAAAAGAGTCTGTGTCAAGTGCCTTCCAAGCAAACTCATCTTATGTGGTGTTTCTCAACATCTTCCACATAGTTCTCAGAAAAAATGAGGAGTTTTCATACCTCAGGACATAAGGTTCATCTTCTTGGGTTGTCCTAACTTATGACACATGCCCTCTATAGAATCAGGAATGTTCTAAGGGGGCAAGCCTGGACCCATGTACACTTCTGGAACTTGGGTAGGTGAACCTAAACCATTGGCAAGAAAGTGAAGAATATGTTTTGGTTTTTTTTTTTATCATAGAAAGCTGAAGAACAATTTAATAACAAATGAACTTAGGGCTCCTCTGCAAGTAGCCATCTGGTCTACCACCAGATGGTAGACCCTGTATTTTGTGTTGAACCCTGCCTTAGAGGCAGAGGTGTCCCTGCCTTTTTTGGTATGTTACTCTGTGGAATGAGCTTCTGGAAGAAGAAGCCCCTTCATGTATTAGTTTGATTATTGCTGCCCCTGCTGCTGAAGAAAAATCTCCTGAGTATAGGAAATATATCCAGCCAATTAGTCTTAGAATCTATCAGGCGGCTTTATACAACTCAGATTCTCAGATGAAGCCCTAACAGTTTAAGTAAAATTGTTCTGACCGGAGACCTATGCATTTAAACAAAGCAAAACTCAGCAAAGGAAACTATTAACCAAATTTATTAGAGATGCTTATTGTAAAGTTTTAGGGCAGAGGAAGGTGGGAAGGGGTGTCATGGCTAGATAGTGGGAAAGGAACTTGGGTTTTCAAGGACTTACACAGTTCTTCCAATATGCTGTACACCAAGCTGCCCTCTACCCCCCTCCACACAGAGAGCATAACTTGTCCTGACCTTATTATTCAAGGTTTCCTGTTTGACCAGAAGTTTCTGAATTCTCCTCCGTGCTCTCTAGCTAATTGCCCACTAATGGTTTGCATTATTGACCCAGTAGCTAATTTAGGTCACTAGGGCAGGATGTGAGTGGTAAGTGGATTTGTAGCCTCATCACCTGAGGGTATCATTACCAAGTGTATGAGGAGGAGGATGGACGGCTTGTCCCTCAGCCACGTCAACTGAAGTCATGGCAATGTCCACAGCAGAGTTTCATGAGGAGAGGGGCTGATTCTGTCCTGAAGTGTCTGAGCAACCACAGGTATCTAATAGACATGGTAGGAAGGAGAGGATGTGGAGGTGGAGTGTCACACCCAGTGCCACTGGCCTTCTGGAATGCTGGAGAGAAACACTGGTAAGAAAGCACAGAACATTTTCTATTGTCAGCCCAACATATCACATCTGTGTGTGTGTGTGTGTGTGTGTGTGTGTGTGTGTGTGTGCACGTGTATGTGTAGGTCAGAGCTCAGTCTCTGGCACTACCCACCTTTTTCTTTTATTCGAGTCAGGGTCTCTGTTGGCCCTGCACCTGATGAGCTGGCTAGCCTGGCTGGCCAATGAGCTCTACTGATCCACTTATTTCTACCGCCTCACTGTGGTATTACAAGCTTTTGCCCCCACACCTAGGTTTTTCCTTGTGTTCTGGAGACTAATCCAGGTCCTCATTCTTGTGAGGCAAGCCCTTTACCTACTCATCTACCCGCCAAGCTCACCCTCACCCTCTTTAACAAACTTCTATTTTTATTCCTGAAAAATGTTGGCTGGATGTCATGAAGGTGCAGGATACTTGGCAGGGGAGCCAGAGACTTCTCAGGGTTTGTTCCTATACTCTGCGTTTTCCTTATCAACTACAGGACAAGGTCTATGGAGGGAAATCTGGGGCCCTCATGAATACTTCTGAGCCCTGATGACCTATTTATGTGATTAGGATGGATAGGAGGAGGGGCAGGAGATGACATAGTGGTAGAAGAACTTTTTTTTTAAATTGGTTATTTTTAAAATGGAACAAAAATGCACATTTTTGGTTGATTGCAAAAGATATCTTACATTTGGAAGAAATCTCATAAATCTACACGTTCACAGAGAAAGGAAAAGAAGTCACCCCAGGATGCTCTAATCACAAAGGTATCATAAAGTCAAAAGTGGAGAGATAACAGCCTCTCATCTGCAAGGTAATTTGAAGGCAGACAGCAGTGTGGAGTTCAGTAGGGAAGACATGAGGGATAATGGCTGGGATTTAAACAATGTCTTCCTTTTCCTTTGCTGTGAAAAACACCATTGCCATGGCTCCACGGTCTCTGTTATTTATGATGGAGATAACACTTATTATCAACCATCTTAAATAATTGGGAATTCAATGGTGTCTATTTTCTTGTTGAAAATGTTAGACGTTGGGATATGTCTCACCTCCACTCAAGCTTGTGGGCTGTGTGGATTTTCTTAAGGTGTTTTCAATAGAAGCAAACCATGATGGAGCCATGTGAGAGTTACCCACACCAAAAAACCTCAATGGCCGCTCCCCTACCTCTGTCACGGACCTTCAGTGGGAAGAAATAGTGAGAATGAATGAGAGGACAGATGTGAAGACACCTTCTCAGGATTGCACAGCAAGACGACGGATAAGAGTGAGGGTGAGGGCCCTCCCTCACCCTGTGTGTCACCTGGACCTAGTTTCTGTGTCCCTGAGCTGAGTCTCACAGATGTGAGTTATCAGTGGATGAATTTTGGTTTTTTGTCCTTTCCTAAGACCAAACTGAAGACTGTGTGTCATTATATGAATGGAGGTTGGGGCAGGCACAAAGCCATCATAGAGAAGAGATTTAGGGGACAGAAATCACTCCTGCTCAAGTTTTCTGGATTCCATGCTGGGATCCAGAGTCTCTCTGATTTTGGAGCCAAGAGGTTATACTTCTTACCTCTTAGAAACATCTAAGAGGGGAGTCTCAATGAGGAGTTATCTGGGTCACGCTGGCCTGTGGGACTGTCTGGGAGGGACTGTCTTGAGTGCAGTTTTCTGTGTGGGGTTGTCCCGTTGATGTCCACATACGCTTTTGCAAACCAAATTATTATTTAGTGGTTCTATTTGTGTGTAGTGTTTTGTTTTTCTCTTTGTGAGGGCATTTATGCCTATGCCTGGGAGCCACATGAGAACAGGCCCTAGCCAAGGTCTGCTCCAAAGCCCAGGGACTTTACCATCTACCACCTGGGAGGCTGTGGCAAGAGCTCTCTGCTTTCTGCCTCCACTTCCTTGTGAGATGGGCAAATCACAGTCATGTTCCAGGGCAAAACATGGAGGCACACTTCTACAATAATGGTTTGGGAAGCCTACGAGTGTCCTCTCCACTGTGTGGTGGAGAACCAGAAGGAAGAAATGCATCCACCCAAACAGTTGGACCCAGGTTTGGGTCTTGGCAGCATTTCCTGCTAGCTGTGTGTTATGTGACCCCCAAACTGAAATGCCCCCTCCATGATGGACCTTCAAGTCTTAGGAATAAGTAAAACTTGCAAGTCCCAGGAAGCTCCTAAAATAAATAAATTTTGCACAGCCCTTCCCCAGGGCTATATCTGCAGTGAGGATTTCTAGGGACTCTGAGACCAGAGGAATCACCTGTAAGTCACATAGGGAGCCCCAGGACTGCAGCTTTGAGAGTTACCACCCATGCTAGAATGGGCTTTTTGATGGTACAATTGTCTTTTGGTTATCCATGCCCCTTTAAGTAACCCCAGTAAAATCATGGGTGTACTAAGTTACATTGAGTGAAATTGTGTCTTTGGTCTCTTTGTCAGTCTCCTATCCAGGGTAAATAGATTGTTCATGTCTCCCCAGAAAAAGTGTGACCCATGGCTTCCTGCTTAGCCTCTCTGGAACTTTCATTTTTTTTTTTCTCCCTCTTGTTCCCTAGGCCCTGCTCCCCAGCCCCGGCTCACTACACCTCCCTCATGATAAGGCTTCCATACCTGATTATGGGTGTCATGACCCTACATCTGTCCACATCTGCAAACTACTGCCCCTTGCCATCCCTTAGGCTCATGTGTATGGGGAGCACACACACACACACACACACACACACACACATACTCACATGCACCAATAATGGGGCACTTTCTTGGGAATGGAGTTGGAAGAGCCTGTCTCAGCTGCCATGGGGGGGGGCTTGAGTCACATATCTGGAATTCTGAGGGTGCAGATGTTTGGAGATATGGGCACCTGGAAGTAGAAGGAGGAGACGCGGGAACAAAGACCAGAGAAGATGTCTCCATGGTGTTTAACTTGGGAACAAGTCCAAAGGTAAAACTGACCACTGACGTGTCTGGAGGCTTCAGGGCTCCTGTGATGTGTTTTCACACATCTTCACAGCAATGGCCAGGAGAGTGGAGGGTCCATGCCAGTGTCTCTCTGCATCTAGTTCTGTGCCTTGGGAACACACACGTCCTCCTTCGGGGCCTCTCTGTTCCTTGTCAGTGAACTCAGAGCCTCTTTTCCAATCTCTGAAGTGAAACACGTTTGCTGCATTTATGGCAATTTATTAGAAACTTTGATTTTTGTGCAAAAGTTAGAAGTCATTTAAAATTAGCTCTTCACTCAGGAGGCTGAGGCAGGAGGTTCACCGGGAGTTCAAGGCCATCACAGGGACATAGAGTGAAATCCTGTCTCAACCACCCACCCACCCAAACAACTTTTAATTTCTCATTTGGAAACAGTTTTCTTGTCTGTTTGATCACTAAGAGGGGGAAAAAGGTTGGGGCCAGAGGTTGCCAGCCGTGAAATATTTGGCTTTTTATTGCTAATTATCTGTACAAAGTGGTTATGTAATGGAGATTTTGAGTATAAACACTCAGTCTTTTTAGTCTTTCATTTACCGACGTGAATAACAAAACCCGGCGAATGCAATCAGAGTTCATTGAAATGGTAATTCTGATTTGTACTTACCACAGAGCCTCAAAACTCTAATATTCCTAAGTTAAAGCGCCCGCCACCCAGGCTCCTTCTGCTGCCTCTGGTGGCTTCACTAGGCGACTAATGCTTGGTCTTTCACTTTATTTCTCTTGAATGCCATCTTTTTTTTTTTCACAAGAGAGGAGAAAATGAGTTTCTCCTCTGCACACACCAACACACACACACACACACACACACACAAAATCCAGCGTCAGGAGCAACTTGTTGAGAATGTTGAAGGAGCCCAGATAAGGGTGGGGCATTGAAAAAGAAGATGGCAGGAGAAATTTTGTGCATCAAGAAAAAATGGATTTGGGTCGACCTTAAAAAAGAAAAAAAAAGCTTCTATTATTTCAGATGCAGGCTTGCTTGGAGCAAAAATGGAGAGTTGCTTTATAAATGCTGATTTTGCCCTTTCCAGGAGAAGTCGTCCTTGTTTAGAAGTAATTGGTCTGTACAAAGTGGTCGCTTCCTTCAGATACTGGGGGATGGGGGTGGATCTCCCAGGCATTGTAGAGTACTCAGATGTGTCCTGGGTCCCCACCCTCCTTCATTACCAGTACCCTGCTCTGGATTGAATTGTGCATCCCCACACAAAAGTCCTGGACACTTCTCATGTGACTTTATTTAAAAATAGACTTTTCCATGTGCAATTGGTTAAGACAGACTTGGTGGGTTTTGAACCAGGCTGGTTGCTCAATCAAGTGCTTAACCACACAAATGTGAGGACCAGTTTAATTCCTTAGACACCATGTTAGGAAGACTGGGCATGGTGGCCCAGCCCAGCACTGTAAAGACAGAGACAGAAGGATCCCTGGGGCTCACTGGCTAGTCAGCCTCATCGAATCAGCTCCAGGTTCAGCGAAAGGCTCTGTAGCAAAAACAAGCAAACAACAACAAAATGTGGACAGCTTCTCAGGAATCATACCTGATGCTGCCCCTAGCTTTCATATGAATATGGGTGCACGCATACACACACACACACACACACACACACACCCCCCTCAGGAATCATACCTGATGCATCCCCCTGGCTTCCACATGAATATTGGCGTTTGCATGACCCCACGTGCGCACACACACACACATACATGCACGCACACACATGTACACATACATATTTTTTAATTAAATAAAGGGAAGGTTTGGGCACAGGGACCTGGATGCTGAGTGAGGGACCCTATGGGAAAGTCACTGGCTCATGGTGACACCTGCAGTCAGGGAACACAGAAAAGCTAGGTGCAAGGAAGAGACAGACTCTATCATTGACTTCAGTGGGACATCCCTGGGGAGTCTCAGTCATGGTATCCAGAACTGCCAGGCAATGCCATTCTGTGGCTCAAGGGTCTTCCAGCGCAGTACTTTGTGACAGCAGATCTAGGAAACTATATGCCTCTAATAGTGACTACTGAAATGTCCCAAGCCTCAGCAGATGTCACAGAGACTGCAAGGCCAATGGGCCCCCCAGATTTAGTATGTGTTCTTTCACGGGAGAGTGTTTGCAGCCTGTGATCTCAATTCTCCCATAATGCCTTTGAGCTAAGTGTTGCCAGAACTTCCTAGCTCTTAAACACTGCAGAGCCCTTTCTCTCCTGGGCAGCAATCGCCATGTCTAATGATCTAAGCATCGATACAGTTATCTGTCTGCTTGATCTGAGCTCTGTCCACAGCCTTTGGTACCATAACTAACAACAACAGGTATTCAATGTGTATTTGTTGAAAAATCATTGGCAAGCCATTTATCATTTCTGAAGCTGCTTTGCTATCTGAAAAAAATAGAAATATTGATGGAGGGTTGGGAGAAAGAATCTGCCTTGTCCTTAGAGCCCGCTAGAACAGAATGGAATTGTCAGAATGGCTTGTACCCAAGAGAAGTTGGCTTCTTGCTTTTTTTTTTTTAAATGTTCATATATGTGTTTGTGTGCAGACATGAGGATGTGCATGTGTATGTAAGTGTGCCAACATGTACCCGTGCATATGTGTGCACTTGTGTTTTTGCTTTTTTTGTTTGTTTGTTTGTTTTTCGAGACAGGGTTTCTCTGAATCTTTGGAGCCTATCCTGGAACTAGCTCCTGTAGACCAGGCTGGCCTTGAACTCACAAAGATCCACCTGCCTCTGCCTCCCGAGTGCTGGAATTAAAGGCGTGTGCCACTATCACCCGGTGCACCCATGTTTTAAAACCATGGGACAATCTCAGGAGCCCTCCTTGGGAATGCCTACCACCTCTTTTAAGAAAGGGTCTCACCTGGCCAGTCAGCCCCAGGGGTCCTGCTGTCTCCGCCTCCCCAGCAACTGGGATACAAGCATATGTAATCACACCTAGCACTGTATGTGTGTGCTAGGTGGGGATTGAACTTGGGTCCTCATGCTTGCAAGGCAGGCACTTTACCGCCTGAGCTGTTTCCCACTTTTTCAAAGTCAGGGAAGCTGAGTCCAGGCCCTGGCAGGTTCAGTGTCTGGCGAGGCCAACATCCTCGTGGTATCATCTCACTGTAAACAGCGGCTGGAAGGGATGAGGTAATTCTCAGGGTCCTTTGTAAAAAGGGACCTAGTCCCGTTTGCAGGGGTCCCATTTTATGGTCTAATGATTCCTTGTAGTTCCCACGTCCTGGTAAGTTGGGAGTTAAGGTTCAACATGTGGATCAATGCTACCCCAAGGTTCAGATTGTCGCCAAATTCTTTCTATTCTACAAAACATTCAGCTGGGACCCCTATACTAACACCCAGATGACCCAGAGGAAAACCAAGCATTGCTCATTAATATGTATATCTCGTATATACATGAGTGATAGATACCTAGGGCCTGAGACACTTAAAGTGTCTCTTAAAGGCTCTTGTCGCAAAGCCTGACAACCCGAGCTCCCTTTCTGGGTCCCGCATGGTAGAAGAAGAGAACTGACCCCTGCAGGTTACCCTCTGACCTCCACACAGGACCATGGCACATGTATGTGCACATGCACATATGGACACACACACATACATGCCCAGAGAAAGCAAATGAAAATGTAATTTTAAAAAAGAAATGACTTAGACCCAGCCTCAGCTAGGCTCCAGGCTAGTCAGGGCAACATGAAACCTTGTCTCAAAAATCAAAAAAGTAAACAAGCAACCAAAAAGAAGTGGTTCAAAGCTCACTTATTCTGCACCTTCCACAGAGAGTAATGCATTCATGGCAAAATGACAGAAGTCAGAGAAGGAAAAAGGCTCCTTGGTCCCTAGAGGGGAGAGACGGTGGGATGGAAACACATAGTTTTAGTGGGCTCACACACTGCTCTGGCAATCTCTGGGCTTGGGAGAACCTAGAATTGCAGAGAGAATTGGTTTCCTGCCTGGAAAGGGGAGAGATGAAACGGGGGAGGGGTTTCAGCCTCTGTTGCTTCTTGATGGCGGTCATGTATGTTTGGGAGTAGCATTCAGACTCCCTCAGAGCCCTGTTCACTGCACCCATCCTGTGGTGTGTGTGAAGGGTGTGTGGGAAGTGCTGCTTGCCGGCTTTCTTCAGGCTAGTTTCGTGTGTGGTTCTGCAGACCTGGCAGTACACAGAGCCCCCGGCTTTGTGTCCCCACTCTGAATTCTGGCACAGTGCAGAGCCAGCATGTGTAACTTGTTTTGATAACCCCAGGTAATGATTTGTCATTAGGAGCTACTGTGAAAGCCTGCCCCCCTCCGGGGAAGTTTCTGTGGTTTCCAAGGCCTCATCACTAAACAGCCCCAGAAGATGAAGAAAGAACCTTACTCGTCACCCCCGGAAAAGCTAATGGACAGAAACATATCGATGTGTTCCCAGTCTCAGACCTTTCCCTTAAGTAAACCTTTTAGGTAGCGAGGGTTTGTTCACCTTAATTAAAAATTATCCGATGGCCTCATCTCTTCCATCACTCTGCAGACATGAGGACGTGAATGAAGTTGATTATTTTTTCTCTTTAAGGAAATTAAATTTTAAAACTCACCCTTTTAAAAATAAATCCTTTGTTTGCTTTATTAAGCAGAGAAGCCCACTGGCTCTTCATTGTCAATTAAATGTAGGTGTTAATTAAATTAGGCACACACAAGCACACCTAGGGATTAATTGTCTGCTTCAGACTGGTCTTTGAAGGAGGCTGAGACACATAGGACATGACCTGAAGCACTCCTATCACCTGGGGCATGGGAAGACAGTCTTAAGGATATGTTTGCTGTGTGAATTTGTGTGTGTGTGGCATGTGCACACTTGTGTGCACAGGTGCGTGTGCCCATGTTAGCACATAGAGGCCAAAGGAGGACATGGATGCCCTATTCTTACCCACTAAGATAAGGCCGTTCATTGAACTCAGAGCTAGCCCAGTGGTCAGGAAGCCCCTGTGATCCTCTATTACCTCCCCACACAGTGCTGGGCTTGCAGGTATATGCATTCAATAACTTTTCATCTGAGTGCTGGAATCTGAACTCAGGTCTTCATGCTTATACAGCCCATGCTCTTGCTCACTGAGCCATCTCTCCAGAACCCTGGCACACCAATGTTAAAAAGCTCTTTTCTCCAGAAGGTGAGCCATATTCTTGGGTGGTTTAAATTAGCGCTGTGCATGGGTCAGATCCTGTCTTCAGCCTGTGCTCTTATATGTCACGTGAGCGAAGATGGCGTTGACAGTTTCTAATGTTTGAGCATAGCTGACAGTTGTTGCAACGCTTGAAAGCAATGATGCAGTTGAAATCTCAAGTGTTCAACAACAAAGCTTTATTGACTCATAGTCATGACGATTCAGTGACTGTGAGTCTATGGTTGACTCCTGATTTCAGCGAGCACCTTGACACTAGTGTGTAACCCGAGTGTAGTCACACATGCACACACATGCACACATACCTCCACACATCTGTTGTGTCTTCAGTCCTTACTTCTGACATCTTGCTGAAAAAGCTGCCAAGCTACCCCCAGACATTTGAAAAACCATGTTTATTCCCTGAACAGTAAAATAATACTAACAATGATGTCATTTACCTGGTCTCCTAAGCAACCAAACTGAGGTTTTATGGGCAGTCATTGTCTATGGTGGCATGGGATTTGTACAGCAAGCACTTTACCCACTGTTCAGTGCCCAAGAGTTCAGAAGAGGGGATCAGATCTCCTGGGACTGGAGCTGCAGACTGATATGAGCTCCCATGTGGGTGCTGAGAACTGAACTCTGGGTCCTCTGCAAGGTGAGCAAGTTCTCTTAACTGCTGAGCCGTCTCTCTAGCCTCCAGTGACTCATTCCTTTGCATTGCTAGTAATCGTCCATGGCAGGGTCACGCCATATTCTCAGCTGATGGGCATCTAGGTGTTTTCTAATTTGGGACAACCATGAATGACGTTGCTGTGCACATTCACATACAAGAACATGTGCCTCCATGTCTTCAGGGAACAGCCAGAGGAGACTCTATTGGCTCATGCAGGATGCATGTGTGACACTTTATAAGAAACTGTCAGGCCGAGGGAGGACCCAGTTGGTAAAGTGTTTCCCAAGCGAGCATGAGGACCAGAGTTCAATTCCCAGACCCATGCGAAGAAGTCACCACTCATGTTGTATGCTTATGAATCACAGCACTGGGGAGGTAGAGACAGAAAGAGTCCTGGGATTCACCAATCAACCAGTCTCAGCAAGTCTGCAGACTCCAGGCTAATGAGGGACCCAGCTTTAAAAAGGCAGTGCTGCTGGGCCCTTACTGCACATGCATGAGAACCTGAGTTCAAATCCCCAGAGTACATAGACAATCTGGGGATTGTCTGTAAAGCCAGTGTTCCTATATCAAGATGGGAGGCTGAGGCAGAATGTCCCCCAGAAGCTCTCAGGCCTGCTGTGAACCCAGCAGTGAACACTAAGAGACTGGGTCTCAAGTGGGAGGCAAAAATCAGCAGTAGAGGTGGGCCTCTGACCTGTGCTTGAGTGCCAAGAAACATGCACGTCTGTACTCGTACACACTTACAAATGTGCATGCACAAACATACACATGCACACATACATATACACTCTCACAAACACACACAGACACACAAATATGTAACCCACTATTTATACACACAAACGCGCACACTCACACACACCACACTAACACCCAAACACGCACTACCACATACACTCACACATAACACACGCTCATACAAACACTCATACACTCATACACTCACACACATATACATACCACACTCACACACACATACATACACTCGCACACCACACACAAGCACACATGCACCGGAAACTGACAAGTCATTTTTAATTGACGGTGTCATTTTGGTTGTCCCTTGGCATTTTATGAAGGTTGGATCATTTGCATCTCAACCTCCTCTCCCTTTCTTTATGGCCATCCTAAAGGGTGCAATATATCATAGTGTTCTTTTGTTTTCAATTCATGTTTATTATGGTAAAATGCACATGTTCTGGAATTGGCTATCTTGACCATTTTGAGTACAAGTTCAGGGACATTCTAATGTGTGTAAATACCACCACCATCTACCTACAGAACTCCTCTCAATTCTGTGCCACCCTGACTACAGTCCTTGCCACCAGGATCCTACTTCCTGTTTCTAATCTTAACTACCATTGGTGTCATGTGAGTGGCATCTTAAGATAGTTTGTCATTGTGACTGCTTGCTTCACAGTACAATGTACTCAAGCTTCACTCAGGTTGGAGTATAGTGCAGATCTCCTCCCTTTTTCAGGCTCAATAGGATTCCATTGTATGAATATACCACATGTTGTTCATTCATTGATTGGTGTTTTGATTACTTGTACATGTCAGAGATGGACAATACCTCAAGGTGTTTTTCATTTGTGTTTGCTTAATGTTAAGTATTTCCTGGCCGTCACATTCTTATTTCCCATCTTATACCCCATTCTATTGGGGTGACTTTGCTAAGTTTTAAGAGATTTTAGTATAATCTGGATAAGTATCCTGTATATCAAAGTTATGTATTTCCCCCATCCATTGTTTGACTTCTCTCCCATTTTCTTTCTTTTTAAACTACATATTATTGTGCATGTGCTTTAAGTAGAGTGGTATATTTTTCCATCCCTGAGACTGAATATAAGGCTTTGGGCAGGCTAGACAAATATCTTACTTCTAAGCTAAATCTCAAGCTCTGCGATGCTATTATTTTACTTGATTTTTAGAATTCATATTTTAAAACTTTTTTTAAGGGTTCACGACTTTTATCCTGCTAACAGAGGATAGGCAGGAAGGAAGGATCAGTGTGTGGCCAGGACAGAGTCCAGACACATTCCTACACTAAAAGCACTCATGGCCAACCCTGAGTGATAGAACGTAGCTGATCCAGAAAGACACTTGAATATGTAATTGTTCCATAAATTACACCTTTATTGATTTTAATCACATGAGAAAATGAATTGCACAGAGTACATTACCCAACACTTTGTTGCAAATTGATTCAAAAACTGGATAATTTTGTGGATAACCACTGAACTAGGAGACACAAAGTTAAAAGAAAAATAAGAGATGAAATGATGTTATTGTATAAATGCCTCTGCATGCATGTGTTGCATGTATGCTCATGTGTGTATGTGTGTGTATGCTTGTGTGCAAAGGATTACTATAAAATTAAAGAAACACAGACCAGTGAGGTGGCTCAGCTTGCCACCAGCCTGATGACCTGAGTTTGATCCCAAGGACTCACATGATAGAAAGAGAGATCTGACCCCCGTAAGTTGTTCTCTGACCTCCAAATACATGCAGTGGTATACATGCAACATATGGTGGTGTTTATACAATAATACCTAATGGCATTAAATCAGTAAAGATGTAATTTATTGAACAAGTGCATATTCAAGTGTCTTTCTGGACCAGTTACATTCTGTCACTCAGGGTTGGTCATGAGTGCTCTTTGATAGTACAGGAATAAGCTGGACTCTGGTCTGGCCACACACTGATCCTTCCTCCCTGCCTAGCCTGTGTTAGCAAGTTAGAAGCCATGACTGCCCTGCCCTAATGCATGTCTCTCCCCCCACCACTCTATCTCCTTGTGCAGCCTGCTTTGACCCTCTGCTGTGCCCTTCCCCTTGCCACCCTCCCAATAGTCCTTCCATGGATTAGGCTGGATCATTAAAAGCTAGATTCATTAGATCAGAGCCCTTGTGGTCTAATTTAATTGTCTCTGTAAATGGCTTTGTAAACATAGTCAACATTAGCATTGCAGGAAGCCTCAAAGACCCTTAGACCCATGTACCTCTTCCCTCAAGTGTGGGGCCACAGACACCTGAGTCATCTCTGATGCTATGTGTGTAAATATTGCTTGTGGAGGAGAATGCAAAGCTCCCAAGGGGTAGGGCTCATGGTGTTTCATCCTGGAGACTTGGTAGGATGAAGCTTGCTTCGCAGGGAGGCACCAAATGCTGAGCTAAACTCACTGCACTGAGCCCAGCCCTTCCCCCTTTGCCCCATGGTCCTACCTTGCTTCCTGAGGCCTTTGAACAACTGCCCAAGAAAATCTCTTGGACAGTCGGGATATTCTCAAACACTGTTGGCAGGAATGGAAGTGATTTTAGTGATGTGAAGGGATGCCTGGAAGGCTCTGTTAAGATGACAAACATCTACCCAGCCATTCCGTACCCGAGTGGTCACCATGAAGACAGGGGTGACCCAAGTGAGTCAAAACTTCAAAGACAAAGATTTGCATTGAGTGTATATTGTGGCTGGGAAAGAGTTTGGTTTCCAGTATCCACATCTGGCAGCTCACAAACCTCTGTAACTCCAGTTTCAGGGTATCTGATGCCCTCCTCTGGCCTCCACAGGCATTGCACCCACACAGTGCACATGCATGAAGGAAAACGCTCATATACATAAGATAAAAGAATTCTCTAAAAGAGAAAAACATGTCAACAGGTATCAGTATGTAAGTGTTTAACTGTTATGTACTCATGAAATAGATTTAGATGACCTGTGTGTGTATATCTGTTTATGTTCATGTGTGTGTGCACATGGATTCAGTTGTGTATGCAGGTGCACATGTATGTGTTCATGTGTGTGCGTGCACACCACATGTACACAGCTGTGCATGCAGGTTCCAAGCAGAGGTTGATATCAGGTATCTTCCTAGATTGCTTTCTCGGGCATCTCTTCTTTTCATTTCCTTAGCACTGGGATTAAAAGTGCAGTCTTCTGTATTAGCTTTTTTTCTTTAATTTTTAAGCATGGGTTCTGGAAATTGAATTCAGGACCTGTCTTTGTGCATGCACAGCAAACACTCCCCTGAATAAATCATTTCCTCAGGCCTACTTAGGCAAATTTTAATGAGGTAATATAAGCAGTTCACCCTAGAAACAGCCCTACAAAAATAAAGTAGGAGAGGCGTAGGAACTCTGTGTGTCAAGTAGGCGAGCAAGTCAGGAAACATGATCTTCTTTGTTGAGTGTGACAGTTTCTCATAGAGAGCTTCTGTGGCTGCAAGCTCTGCAGGATTCACATCTGGAGGGATTCACATCTGGAAGAATGTGCGCCTATGAGAATATGCCTCAGATAGGACAAATGCGAAGCGGGTTAGGCTGGGTGCCTGCCTTCCAGGGCATGTCCCTGGTGACAGAATCTAACCCCTATGATGTGACTTGGGGATTTCGAAGAGAGTGGTAGATTGTAGACTTGGGGATAAAGGAGAATAGTAATAACTAAATGAGAAGTCAGAGAAGTCAGCATTTATTGAGCCCTTACTTTATGCCAGGTACCTTCTGTATTCTCCAGTTGGAAGCCCTGGAAGTTAGGAGGGACACTCAAGCTCCTTGGGATTGGATACGCCATCTAGAAGGAAGTAGAAATTAAGGTGAAACTCACAAGCCTCACAAGCTGAGATTCTCAGTCCCTGGAGGCTGTCACTATTGCTGGGGAGTTTATTCAAATGTGAACAAATCTCCAGGCTGATCCCAATTTTTCTGAAACGGAACCACAAGTTCCATTGTATTTGTGATGTCCCTGTCCTACATTGGAAACTGTTTCTCAGAAAATCCCTTGGGCCTGTAAAGAACCCTGAATTCTAGGATCCTCTCATAGGGACTCAGACCCTATAGCCTCAGAGGGTCCTAGGAGTCTATCTCTTAAAAAAAAATCCTTGAATGCCCTTCTGATCATAGGATGGAGAGGATGCTGGGCGTCTGACCTTCCCACATGCACGGTAGGAAGAGAGACCCTGTTGTGTGGACAGTTCATGCACAGTAGGGAGAGAGATCCTGTTGTGGGGACAGTTTTTATGAAGTTGAAAGTAGAACCCTCTTAGGAAGTCATGGTTTTATCAAAGTAGCCAGTTTAGGAGGTCACTGGAATCTTCCAGGCGAGCAGTAACTCACTCCCTCCAGTCTAGGATGGGTGTTCACCACACGAAGAGTCATTGGTGGCATCGTCTTTCTGCTACTTCCTGCTGCCTTGACTCTTCAATAATAATAACTGATGCTCCAGTAGCCAACCTGAACCATAGAGTGGCCTTGAGAATGGAAAGGAATTAGCCCTGGGCCGTGAAGTTCCTCACTGCCCTTCTGTTCCAGGCAATGGGACAACTCTGGCCCTTGTGTGTTCATTTTGACCAGCAGTTGGTGTTACTGTCCAGAAAGAATTTAGGTGAGCTGCTTGAGATCATCAGCACATTCCAGGGCAGACGCTGAACTCGGTCCTCGGCTGGCTTCCTCCTCCTCTTCCTGGCATGGTGGACATGATAGTGCTGTCTCAGGAAACCCTGCTAAGGCGCGAGAGCATGGGCAGGTCCAGCCCATGATGAGGACAGCAGCAACTGGTCCATCTCCGCTGTTGACTTCGCTGTGTTCAGATTGACTCAGGAGACACACCTT
This sequence comes from Bramus lutescens, assembly GCA_001685075.1. NCBI lineage: Eukaryota > Metazoa > Chordata > Mammalia > Rodentia > Cricetidae > Bramus > Bramus lutescens. The sequence continues at coordinate 199,513 of LOEQ01004525.1, forward strand.
TCAGTGTACACCTGAGAGCATCTTCAGAGAGGTCTGAGGGAAGACCCACCCTGAACGTGGGTGGCACAACTCCAATAGGCTAGTGTTGTGGAATAAATAAAGCAGGACACAGGAGAAAGTGCTCCCTGAGAGCCAGCATTCTCTTCTCTTGGCTTCCTGGTCCCATCCTGTGAGCAAGCAGCCTCAGGACCCTACGGCTATAGCTGTACTCCGTCTCCATGCCATTCCCTCCCCACAGGATGGTTCTGCATCTTATTTTGTCATGGGAACCGTAAAAATAACTAATGGAGCAGACACCAGGCCACTTGGATGCTAACCTCATTTCATTATCACCAGTTTCTTTTAGAGTGAGGCATTTTCTTTGTTGAATCCATTTCACAGATGGAGAAATGGGGGCTGGAACATACAGAGTCCCTTGACCAAGGCCTCCCAGGCAGCCAAGAGCAGCCCACCCTCCCTTGTGGAGCGCTACTTCCTTCCAAGAGGCTTTCCCATCCCCTCCAGTAGGTCCTTCTATTATCCCTCCAGCATCTTGAAGTCAGTCAGCCAGGGCACAGAGCTGTCCTGTAATGCCCCGTGTATATGTGGGGGGAGTGTTGGGGGCTAGGGAGTAGGGGAGATGGTAGAAAGGCATCTTCCCACCGAGACCCCTTTCCAAACAAAACAAAGCTTTTTAACTCCATGTTCAAGCTCAGTAGGTGATTAAACGAACGGGTTTTCCTTTGCCAGTGGTTAATGAAGGTTGAATTAACCTCTGCAGTTACAGTGGGCGCCTCCGAAGCTGGGTCTCTGCTTGCGACAGAAAGCCAACAGGGAGTGGCAATTGCAACACTATGTAAATGACCGCCAGAAACCCGGTTGCTGCTGGGAACCAGAGAGTTTGAGGAATGGGCTCTGTCTGTCTCTGACACCCTGGCCAGACTCCTACTTCTTATCCTGTTTGCTCCTCACCGTAGTTCCTAGGGCGAGGGCATCAGGCTTGTCCCTGTGCAAGTGTCCCATGGAGGCTGTGCCTTTAAATGACGATACTCCATGCATCTGCATTGGGGCCTCTGCAGGACAGCATCCCCCCTCCTCCCGCCCCATCCCTTCCAGCTGCTTCCCTATCAAGGCCCGCCTCCCCCAGCCAGGCCTGACTTACCCTTCTCCTGGGCAGGCACAGCACAGGGCAGAGGCTGCACATAGCATGGTAGACCAGGAAGCTGAGAACGTGATAGGAACCAGGGGCTGGCCATTGCCGTCAAGGGCCCTCTTCTGGTGACTCACTTCTGCCGGCTGGGCCTCGCCTCCTAAGGGTTCCCCAGCCTTCCCAGGTAGCACTGTCAGCAGAGGGGCAAGTGTTTAAAGCATCATCTAAAGGGGATCCTTTCAGACTCAAATCCTAACCTTGTTCTTCAAAGACTGCAGCTGTACCTGCCCCATCAACTCTGCCTACACAGTGCTGGACCACTGTTTTATCTCTCACCAGGAAACGTATCTAGAAAACAGCTCCAACCAACTTCTGAACTCTGTTGAATAAGACGCATACCATGTATTCCCTTTTATAGATGAAATTGTTGGGGGGGAAATAGCTTTCTTAAGTGAGCAGGCAGAGAAGGCAGGATTCAAACTCAGTGTAGCTGTCAACTTGATCCAATTGAGGATCCCCTGGTTAGAGGCTCACAGGTTGGGCTGCGGGTGTGTCTGTAGGGGATTGCCTTGACAGCATGAACGGATGAAGGATGAACAGCCCACTGTGGGCAGCATCATTCCCTGGGTTTGGCTCCTGAACTAGATATGAGTGGGGAAGATAAACTGGGCACTAAGCATGCGTACATTTATTGCTCTTTGCTTTGGATGTGGATGCGATGGGATGAGCTGTTCCTGCTGCCATTGGCTTCCCTGTTGTGATGGCCTGTAACCTCAAAATGTAAATGACCATAAACTCTGTCTTCCACGGGTTGCTTTTTCGGAGGGGTGTGGTACCACAGCCATAGAAGTGAAACTGAGACAACCACGTACCCGACTTCAGCCAGAGGCTTTCGAAGGCTGGCAGGGAATGGAAGGGCAGCAGTGGACAGGATGGTAGTAGACATTACTCTGAGCTAGAGCCGTCATGGCTGTTCCTAGTTTCTTCTTTCAGGCATTGTGTTGTCTCTTTGGTCTCTAGTGGGTGAACACCATTTCATCAGAAAATTGAAACATAATTCTATGAGAAATTTTCATTGTTCTTCATATAAACAGAAATTCAACATAAAGGCAGATTAATGGTTGGCGTGGCAATGTATGCCACTAAGTGACTGGAGTCCATTTATTCTCTTAAGCAGATGGGATGCTCTCCTTGCCACACTGTTTACACATTGTGTTTGCCTCGCAAAACCTCTCTCTCTAAACAGAGCCAAACTAAATGTGAGCCCAATTACTACTGGATTAGCCCAGACCTTGAAGCTCCCTCCGATCAGTCTCTTGGGCTCGGAGCCCAAGGTCTGTTTCCAGCTGTGCCCACATCTCCCAGAGCAGTCAAGGGACACAAAAGGGACTTGAAATAAAATAAAAAAGACCAACTGTTATTCTTCCAAAACTTCAGAGAGTGAAGGCCTTGTGTCTCACAAATACCATATTTCATAGGACCAGCACTCAGGAAGCCAAAACAGGTGGATCTCTAGGAGTTCAAGTCTTGCCTGGTCTACACTGTGAATTCCAGGGCAGCCAGGTCTACATAGTAATATCCTTCCTTCCTTCCTTCCTTCCTTCCTTCCTTCCTTCCTTCCTTCCTT
>LOEQ01004526.1:11613-24062 GCA_001685075.1 Bramus lutescens
GCTAATTCTATGCCTTATTGTAGTGTCTGATAGCACAAGATTTGAGGTCTGTGGGATGAGAGAAACTAGGAGAGGTCTTTTTTTGGCACTGAACCAAACCGTCAAGTGGAGGCAATAAACCAATGGTTTCAGTGTGAACTGCTGTGGCATCTGGTGCCCAGCCAAAACTTATCCACATAGAATTCATATTCTTGTGCTATATTTAAGCTTTTCTAGCCTTCCATATAATTCTACTTTTGTTCCACATTATATGGATCTTGGAACTGACATTCCTGAAGGATCAGTTATATAAGACCCCACTTGTGTTTGTGTTCATAGAAACCTTCTTTGGTGTGTGTCTTTAAAAAATAATAAAATGTTTATAAATCCTTAAATTTAACTCACAACCTAAAGAAGGGGAAATATAGTGAATATGGAATGAATTAGTTCCAAACCTTACCAGTCAATTTTAACAGTAAATGTTCTCGAAGAACTCTTTATTTGGTTGCATTTCCTTTATGGCTTATGATTAAAGAATCCTTTTCTAATCTATTATGATTACTTTAGAAAATGTCTTTCAGTTTCCTCAGTTTATAAATGGATTATTTTATATTGTTATTTCAGTTCTTTATAGAAGAAATACATATATTAGAATATAGCCTCGGGCTAGAATTTGCCATTTAATTTTCTGATTATAGCCCTTTAATAAACTAAAGATTTAATCTGAAATATTCCCATTTACTAATTTTTAACATTTTCTACAATTGTCTAAAAAATCTTTACATGCTATAAAATGCTATTATTTTATTTTAAACAGATTTTAGATTTATTTCTAAAATTTAAGAATGTGATTTATGCTGAATTACTTTTGTGCATTCCAGGAGATAAGGCTTGGGGCTGAGTTCTTCCACTGATATTTTCAACTGTTCTGGCATTTTCTTTCTTTCCTTTCTTTTTCTTTTTTGAGAAAAATATAACTACATTTCTCCCTTCAGCTTCAAGCCTCCAAATTCTTCCATATTCTCTCTATGTTTTTCTTCAAATTCAGGACTTCTTTATGCATTAATTGTTATTGCATAAATGCATGTATTTGTGAATTTATATCCATCTCTCTATCTATATATACCATCTATTTCTCATCTTTCTCTATATATCTATGTATAGAATTCATATATTTTTTCTTGAAATATAACCTGCTCAATCAGTACAATCTTGCTTGTACATATATTTTTAGGGCTGACTATTTGGAAATGTACAACCAATTGGTGTGCTCTTTGTTAGGGAAGGCCACCTCTGCTGCTCCCAGTATTATCTTGGTTGTGGAAGACTGAGTTCTTTCCCCTGTCTACATTGGCAATGTTGTTGTCCTTTTTCAATTCGTGTTTGGGCATGAGAAGACTTTTCTCTCATTGCTGAAAAGCGTAGAGAACTATCTAAGGCAGTTCACTGCTGAGAGATACGTATGGAACTCCTTGTTTCACTGTTCTGGTACACTGTCTTGATTACTGGGCCTTCATGGGAACTCTTAGAATCCAGTAGGAAAGAGTCCTCTGCTGTGGTTTGAACGTGAGATGTCACCTATAGGCTCATGTATTTGAATATTTGGTCCCCAGTTGACAGTACTGTTGGGAAAGTTGAGAAGTTTTAAGAGATTGGGGTCCTGATGGAAAAAGCGAGTGTCTGAGAAAGGACTGAGGCTTTAGAGCCAAGCTCTACTTCCTGGTTCTCTCTGAAAAGCGAGATGCAATGCGAGCAACCACTCCTTGATATTGTAACCATGCTTACCCTGTCATGATAGATTGCAACCACTCAAGCCAAAAATGTGCCTTTTATTCCTTAAGTTGTTTGGTGAAGTATTTTGTCATAGCAAAGAGAACAGGAGCTAACATTTCCTGAACCTTTTCTAATTTTTAGAGAAGCATCTTTCATATTACATTAGAATATTTGATGATGATAATGTTGATTTTCTGTCATCACTGAACTGAAGAAATATTGGTGGTACTCTTTATCTCATATTTGTTGTCAGTATGTTAATTATAATTTCAAAACACTTACATATTTGCTATGGCTAAAACAAACTAAAAAGAATAAATGTGACAAAGATGGGTTGTCCATGGAATACTCTTAGCACAAAGAAAATTTGTGAAGCAAAGTGAATACCATTGATAAATAAATACTTATATGCATAGAAATTGTTTAGGAAAGAATTTTACACTTTCTGACACACACAATAGAAGAAAATCATGGAAGGTTCCATTTGAAATTGGGACTATATAAAACAGATTTGATGATAGAGTTAGAACAGATGATGCTATTTCCTTAAACAGGCCACTTCTCTCTACTGAGCATCTTGTATTCTGGGCACTGTAGACCTGCAGACAGAAAGACAGCAATTGCAATAAAAATCCTACCTGTTTTAAGCCTTAGTTTTTTTAAGGAACAAGAAATCCAGTTGATTGGGGAGTCTGCAATTTATCTCTTATGATATATTCAATGTTACATAATGTTTCTGCAGATTGGTAGACAGCTCTAATCATGTTTTGAAGCTTGTAGCTTGTCATACAGTTCCCAGGGAGGTAGACAACGTAGATAGCTGTCGGAATTTTTCTTGGGAAGTTTACTTTAATATCATACACTATTAAGTTTTGAGGTAATGCACTTATTTTTATTTTAGTGTAAAATTTTTTCAGCAACCTATCCATATAAGTGAAAATCATTTTTCCTCAGATAATGAATTCTACTTTGCCTTTCCTCTGCCCTTCAGGTCACCTATTTCCTTCTAACAATCTCCACTAAGTATTCAGTTGCACCTCACAGTACATTAATGAAATAGCATGAATTTTACTAACAGAGTTTCAAACCTCTTTTCTAATATATTTATTATTTTTGCATAGTGGGGAATACTTTTATCTAAAAAGTGAGAATTCTCTTTGAAATCTTAATAACAGCCTTCCATCAAGTTCTGCTAAGACACAGACACCACGAAATCTGGAGAGTTAAAAGATACACGTACATGCCATACTTGTAACCTTTGACTTTTAAAATTTGTAATAACCATAAATATCCATTTCTAAAAAAGTAGAGGGAAAAATATATTTTTCCATATGTTTAGTAACATTAACCACAGTTATAATCACCACATACATTCTCCAATTTGATTCATAACTATCTCAAGAAGGAAGCAAAGAAAAAACATTTTTATTTTTGTGTGTACACGATCTATGTAATTTGTATACATACATGTGTCTGTGTATGACGATTTGTGAGTGTGGATGTGGGCATGCGTGTCTCAGAATGCGTGATAAGGCCAGCCTCAGGTACCAGTTCTTGCTACCCATTTTATTTGAAACTGAGTGACTTTGTTATTGACTGACTGCACTGTAGCCTCGGTTGGCTGGCCCACTGGCAATGGCGATTCTCCTGTTTCTTTCACAGGAGCACTGAGATGGCAGATACTTGTGACGCTATCTGGCTTTTAAATGAGTTTTAAGTATTTGGATTCAGGTCCTCAGGTTTGCACAGATCATGTTTTTGTGCACCGAGCATTCTCTATAGCATGCCATAACTTTGTTTAAAGAGTGACTCCATAATTAAGTACTGCTCTCCATTTTTGATTACATCTGTTTGAAAAGAAGTTCAAGATTTGTAGGCAAATTAATTCTCAGTTAATTCTTTTGGTTTATAGAAATACATGTTCTATAAGAGTCATTTTTTTTTCTAATTGGGAACAAATAGAACTGGATTAGCAGCCATCTTTTACAGATTTCTCTTGGGGAACTCTAGAATATCACTAGAGATAGTGTTAGAGTCCCTTACCTTATTGCTCTCATTAGATCTGTCCCTTTAACTTCTGTAAAAAGCTTAGCTTGAGTGTCATGGTATAATCTTTATTCTGGTCTTCTTCATTACTGATGTCTGCTTCTTATAATTTATGGATAACATACAACTCCTTTGAAATTTTTTCCTCATTAATTTTTTATTGTGAAACTTGATAATTACAATTAAATGTACATTAAATTTAATACTGAATTGTGAGATTATTTTCTAGATCTAATATGCAATAATTTCCCCCTCCTTTTCCTCAGCTATATATTCTAATTCATCCTATATATTTTTGTTTGTTTGTTTTGTTATAATATATATACATACTTGGTTGTGTTTATGTTTCGGCAGAACATGCATACCTGGTGTGTGTGAAGGCAAGAAGAGAATATTGGATTTCCTGAAACTGAAGTTATACAGTTAGGAGTCGGTTCAGGAAACCAAATCTGGGTACTGGGTAAGTAAACCACAGAGCCATCTATCCAGTACATTTAGGTGTTTTTATATGCATTATTTATTCTGCCACAAAGCTTAGTTTTTCAGGTATTCTTGTCTTTGGAATTTAACCACAATTATCTTTTCCTAGTACTTTCAATTCTTTTATCTAACTCATTAAATTTTAGTGGATTGAGATAATTAGCTTTCTTCATCACTTTATTTCTATCTTCTTTCCTTACTCAGAATCAGATAACAAGATGATGACAATAGCTTCTTAGAATATCCTATAATTGTTTGGGATCTTTTTCCTTTTTCAGAAAATCTTTACAGCTGATTAAATTAAAGTTACTACCTGTCCTGGATAAGTATCGGAGTACAGCATACAGATAGAAAAATGCAAAAAAAAAGTGACTATAGAGATTCTGATGTAACACAAAGTTCAAATGTACTCTAAGTATATCTCAACATTCCCATAATGTGTTCATAATCAGTTTTAACTACCTGTTTGCTACCTTTTCTATTCTTTATCTTATATGCATTTGCTTGGACATTCCATCTTCTCTGTGTTTCCACATGAGGGAAAAAAAAAAGCTACATGTACTCCAGCTTGTAAGTTATGTTGTAACTGTCCATCTTGTCTCTCTCTCTCTTTTTTTTTTGTTTTGTACTACAAGGCCCCATTCATTCATTCTGTGTAATCGGCTTTGTCCGCCATAATCTATTTAAGACTGTCTTTCACTCATTGCTCTACTCATTGACCAACATTCCCTCTCACTTTTTTGATTCACTTCTGCCACTTTGCAAACACAGTTTATGCTTATTGTCTATGTTGTTTGTACCTCTCCCCCAAACTCGCACCTTAAGACAGGGTGTTCTGTGTGATGATGTTAGTGGTTAGTGACTTTGGTAGTTTATGAGGTCATGACAATGAAGCCTTTTGGAAACTGTTAGGTGGTCAAGAGAAGTTGATTGCCATTTTCTCTCCCTACTAAGATCGCTAATGAATCGGAACTCTTAATGAGTTATTAAATCTATTGTCATCTTGACTGTGGACTCAAATTACCACTCAGGGACTCTCATCTTATTCATATAATTTTCCCTTCCACTGCTCTCCTGTTTAGTAAAGCTTTTAGACAAAGTTGCTTGTATTCACCTACCTCCACTCCTCCTCCCTAAGTTGTATTTAAACATTCTAATTAGCATTTCTATTCCATTACTTCTATTGAATTTACTCTTATTGAAGTCTGTGATGATTTTGTTAATAAATTCTGTGAAAAATAATCAGTTTCCTAATTTTTTTCTGTCTGCCTTATTTGAAACTCAAGATTCCAGTTTCATTTTTAATATACCTTTACAGTAAATTTTGGGGAATTTTTGCTTAAATTAATAGTTTTTCATTTAATTTTTCTAACATAACTTTACCTTCTCTGTTCTTAAATTTTAGCACAGTTGCTGTCTTAAACTGGAGTTCTTGCTCTTCAATCTGACCACTCACACTAATGCATCCTATTTATTCATTTGGCTTTAAATCTAACTGCTATGTTGGCTTTCAGGACACAGTTTCAGTCCCAAACACTCTCTCAATTATTATGACCACATTTATCATCAATATCTGTGCTTTCCTGTCTAACACGTACCAAAATCTCAACTGTCTAAAAATAATACTTGTTCCTTTAATTCCTTTCCTGAATTTTTCTTACTATACATTCAATTTTCTTAGGTGGAAATGTAAAGTCACCTTAGATTCAAAAACTATGTTTAGATATTCCATATAGCCTATTAAGTAATTCTGTAATCACTATCTTTAAAATGCATACTATATCCATAGCTTATTAATTTCTAGGCTTTCGGGGAAAATTCTAACAAACAAAAATTTATCTTGAAATTTAATCACCAGTCTGATGACACATGCAATTATAATTTACAAGTATGCTTCCTCTTAATTGTGAAATCAAGTTAAATGAGCCTAATTGTTGCCACTTAAACAACTGATACAGTGTTAATATTCAAATGAAAAAAAAAACTCCCATGGGATCTATGTTTGAATACCTGGTAATGCTCTTGTACACTGTAAAGATTTGTCACTCGTATTGGTATAACAGAATGCCAATTGGCCAACAGGAAGGCAGGAAGTAGAGGCAGGGTGATCAGACAAAGAAAATTCTGGGAAGAAGAAGGTAGAGTTGCAGTCACCAGCCAGATTCAAAGAGAGCAAGTTGAAAATGCCTCAGTGATAGAAGGTAATAAGCTATATGACTAAACATAGATAAGAATTAAAGAATTAATGATTAATTTAAGTTTTAAGAGCTAGTTAATAATAAGCCTGGGTTAATAGTTCAAACAGTTTATATTTAATATAAGCCTCTGTGTATTTCATTGGGACTGAATGGCTGAGGGATGGAGTGGGACAGAAACTTCTGTCTACATGCAAGGCTAAAGCAGAAACTAAATCCAAATTTAAAATTTTCAGTGAGTTGAATCTGTTGTCTATGGCCTATATTGAAAGGTACAATAAAATTCTTGGTAACCTAGAACCTGTCATCAGAATAGATGTATAGATACTATAAATAAATCATATATATATAATGAATATAATAAATCTCCATGTATTTATTCGAATAACTTATATGTTGCATTCCAGTGAACATAAAGTGCAATAATCTAGTAATTGCTCAGTTCCATAAGGCTGAGTGTCTCAGCTGGTCTTCTGTATATACTGAAATCCCAAAGAAGTAGACTCCAATACCACTGAAAGGATGGATATATTATCAAAGCAAGGGTAAGTGGGCAAAGAGCAAATATTTCCATTTATTATGTCCTTATATAGACTTCCAGCAGAAGGTATTTCCATATTAAAGGTGTTTCTTCTTGCCTAAAGATCCAAGTCAAAGATTTGTGTCTTCCTGCTTCAAAGGTCTACTAGAAATGGATTCACACCATTTAAACCAAGTTTTTGAATTGCCTTCCATTTCTGGATTTTAGTTCATTCCAGACATAGTCAAGTCAACAAGCAATAGTAGCCATAACAACCTCCCTCATTTTGTATGTTAATCAAAAAAATATTTGTAGTTGAGAATTACTGGGAAACAGCATAGATATTTGAATAATGGTTGTAAATGCATGAACCTTTACCCTGAGCTACTTAGCATCTCTATAGGTCAAGTGCGGTAACATGTATTGTCTGGTAACTGAAAGAATCTTCATGTTATTAAAAGCCACTAGTGATGTAAAGGATAAATAAAGAGTAAATATAATTATATGTGATTCAAAAGTCATTATTTTTACAGTGACAAAATCATAGATGCTGTTAATACTGCCTTGTGCTGTGCTTACATTAACACTTGAATGAAAGGCTAAATCTCAATAGAGGTTTATGGAAATGGAAAATGTCAGTAATTCCCAGTTAGGGAGTATATATTTCCTGGACTTCTTGTCTGAACCTCAGGTAAAGAACCAATGATTTATAAGGTTTGACACATCAATAGGAAGATATCCCAGCTGATAAAACGTTTTATTTCAGGAGTACAGTCAGTGATGTTTATTTGGGAGCAGGTTACTGAACAATCCTACTCTGGTTGGATGCCCCAGTTAGCAGAGCCAAGGAGAGAAATCAAAGCCTTTGCCACTAAGGAGTTTGCAACAGAACAGTGATGCCTCACACCCTGACACTTCCTAATGTGATTAATTGATATGAGTTTATACTTGTGAAAAAAAAGATGTTCAAAGCATGTGCAAAATGCCAGCCTAAAAAAGAGACGGTGTGACTTTGACTGTCCTGTGAGTGCATCGTTTAATACCATAGTATATATAAAAGCAGGCATTAAGATCTGCCTGTGACTGTAGATACATAGATACACTCTCAAGAGCTCTCCTAATGCTTAATTCTGCCACCAGTTTTCAAAATATAAGTATTCTTTGCAAAGTAACTTTTCAACATTTTAACTGGTTGTCATTTATTTTTTTGAAAACATGAACAGAGGTACTTCTCATAAATTCAACTAGAAATGGAAGTCTTTTAATTTATATTCTTTCAATTGTATTGTGTGTGCACATGCACATGCACACGAGCACATCAATGTGCTTATCTAGGTCTAGGAAAGGCGATAGCAATGGGCCGTGCTGGCTCAGCCATTTCACCCAACTGAGTATGACATTTCTAGTTACCTAACTTGGATTTATATTGACGAAGCTGTATTCACTGTCACATAACATTGGCAACACAACCCTTCCTCCTCTCCACCCCCAGATGACTATTACCATGAAAAAGTTTAACACAATTTTCCAAAGATGTCTAATTTATAATCAGAATGTAGCTCAGCCAAAGCCTTAAGGAATGTGGCTCCATGATTTAGTGTGACAGAAATGGATGAGAAACAGCTGTGGAACAGTGACATTCTGTAATAAAAAAAACTGTAACTTATCACTGGTACTGAATCCAGAATCATCAGCAAACATTCATCAGGATCCTACTACAAGCTGCCGTGGTATCTGCCATTACAGATTTGGTCACAAGGCCAGACACGTACACAGTAATGCCAGCCAGTGACCTTTAAGAGGGAGTTCAGTATCAAAGCTTCTCCACATAATTCAAAGGTTTAGTCTGAACATCATACCAGAGAGGAAAAGTAAATCAGTTGGTGCCACAAATAATCATGAGATTATAACAAACAGGAGGTCAGTAAGGCAGGAGCCGCTGATGTGGAGTGCCTTGAAAGGAGGAGCTGCAGAGTCTGTGTTCTGCATTCTTCATCACTTGCGCAGTGGATGTCCTCTTCTGGCTATTCTTTTAACTGAGGCTAAAATGAATGGCCAATTCCGAAGCTTGTAGGACAGTGACCTTTATGACATTCATTTGCCTGTGATGCTCTTCCTGGCTGCTTTTGTTCTAGTTAAAAAGAAATTTGTTTTGCTTTGGAAATATCAGCCTGCAAGGCCAACAAAAGCAATGAAAGGCTATTTGAATATTGACTTGATTAGGAGATGCATTAGAACTGCAAAAATGATTTAAGCTCATAAGGACTTAATTCAACTCCAAGACAAGTGTTAGTGTATCCAGGTTAAATAGTGCCTTAAGTACATGAGGAAATAGCCACTCATTTCTCCCCTTCCTACACTAAAAATATTTTTCTATGATCTTAAAGACTCTAGATCAACATATCACAGAGATACCTGCATATAAATGTTGATTTTAGCACTTTTCACAATACCCAAGTTATGGAACCAGCTGAGGCATCTATCAACAGGAAGGTAGATAAAGAAAATCTGGTTTATATACACAATGGCATGCAAGACAAAAACTATCATATAAAACCATGAATGTATGCCATTGGGAGGACAATGGATACAACAGAAGAAAATCATATTATGAGAATTAAATCAATTGCTGGATAATACCATATTCTTCTCATTTATGGGTTCTATATTTTAAGGAGATACATAAATTAATTTGTGTACAAGTGGCATTAAGGTAGAAGTAAATCTCTAGTGGAACAAAGGGGATTTTAATGACATAGAGAGAAAGGGGGTTGGCAAGGTAGATGAAGGGATATGCACAAATTATATATTAGCATGAAAACATCCGAATATAAGCCAGAACACTAAAATAATATAAATGAAAATTATAAGAACAAAGTATACTTATACAGTTTATCAGAGAACTATGCAAGGCCTGGAGGGACATAATCATTTTTATAAGCCAAAGCGTTCTTTCTTTTTGAGTGACTTTGATCTATATGAATATTTTCTGTACCTCTATTAAGACTTGCTTTTGATTTTTGTTTGTTGAAATAAATAGATTTGAAACATAAGTATGATAAAAATTCATGAGGAATGAGTTAGTATTCCTTTCATATAAAACAGTAGAAAAGCTGATTTACCAGGATCTCTTCTTGTTTGCACCTACCCCAGATATTTTCCAGATGAGAAATCTTAGCAATTGGAAGGACAGTTGCTTGGATTTACTAGGTCTAAAAGAACCCATGTGTTGGCATAATCATGTGGCTCAGCACCATCTGAAATGCAGCAGCTTTCCGAGAAGTCTGGGCTGAAATGATCAGACTGATAACATTTCATCTATGTTGTGATGTGTTCCACCATTTCCAAATACAGGGGCTTCTGGGCAGTTTATAGGCCACGCCACCATATCAACAGTAATAACAATGACTCCTACCCACTCTGGTCTCCTGTTCTTGAAACAGCATACTCTTCGACTGCCAAAGGATACTTAGAGCAGTCATTTAAAGGTGCTTAAAGAGTCGTGTCACTTGGAGGATATTTTCTTCTCATATTTCCTCCCTTAGTTGTAGCACTGTTTAAATTGACTTAATAGCTCCACATAATGCATGCAAAAAGTGTAGTTCTGAGAACATATGAAGATGTTCATATTAACAAAAAGTCTTGAGAAATACAAAGATGACATATTTTAGTAGATGATCTATGCCATCTCCTAGGAGAGAAAAAGATACTCTATTCAGCAGTAACTACCAAATGTCCTATCTAGCTTACTATTAAGACACAGAGGTTTATGGCTTCAAATAAAATGTTGGGCTGGGATTGTAGCCTACTGAAAAAAATTTGTGTGCACTACGACCATGATTTTTCAATCCCCAGTGCTGAAAATAAGTTAAATATTGAATGCCTTGCATAGTATAACCTAATATATATTTTTTATTTGAATGGAAAAATATATTTAAAGGAAATTTTCTTTTTATCTAAAATTTAGGGTTTTTCCAAACAAGTTTTTTTGAGGAACATAGTGATGTATTCCATACAACATATCTCTCTGTGCCTTATCCTTAGATAAAACTGAAACCTCGGAAATGTCAATAGTTAAACACAGAAAAAGTTCCAGCTAAAGTTGGTTTCTCTAACTAATAAAATAAGAAAGGGGAAATTGACTGTAAAATAAAGGAACACAGGACAATAATCTTGTTACTTAGGCAAAACACTACAGAAAAGATTAGACTGCTATCTGCACCAACAAAGTTAAGACCCAAACTTCCTAATGAGGTGGTGTTGCAGCAAGTGACAAAGGTCTCAGATCTTTATCTTCTGCAGTGCCATGGAACCCTAACTCAAGCTCTATAGATACTTATAGAGCGTCTGGACTTCCATCAGCAACAGCAATAGATGAGTGTTTAATTTGCTCCTAAGTATGTGGTTTCAGCATGACTGAGACTCTTATCACTGTCTAGAAATAGCAAAACCATCTCAAACTGGCTTCAGCAGAAGATATGTGGGGAGCAGAAATGAGGCTCTTTTAACCCAAGGAGAATCCAATGAGGATCCCTACATCCAGACCCACCAAAGAATAAGAGTGGAGCACCTTCTCCCACATTATCAATGGAGTGTTATCAAAAATCTTTAAAACAAAACCCCAGGCCAAGGTATTTTTATGTGTAAACTGTAACCACTATTTAAAGAACTATGGTGGCATTTTATAAAGCAGTTTCCTGATTAAATTGTAAGTATGTTTTTATATAATCTCATAAAATGACCAAATTGAAAATAAAGTCCTGTAATTATGTCAATAGACATGTTCACACAAAATGATATAACACTGATTTATGATAAAAAAAACTCATCAGTGTGATTTCCATAGAAATCTCTGAAAGTCAACTAAGTCTTTTCTATAATAGCAACTAAGGATTAAGAAATTAAATTTATAGTTTTCCATTTATAACATAACACAACTTAAAGCACATGAACCCAGATTTGTGAAGGTACAGTAAAAACTGAAAATTATTACTGAATGCATTTTACTCTAATTTAATATACAGAAGCATGTACATGCTGGCAAAACCAACAGGTTGACATACCAAATTAACTGAAAATAAATTTAGTTTGAGCCTAATCAAACATTTCTCAAAATGTGCAGTATTAGATATGGTAAAAATAATAACCTGAAAAACAATGATTTAAGAGTAGTTGCAGTATGTGAGTCAAAGCTCAAATACATTGTGTGATGCCTGAGGATACGTTGTAGGTGCAACAGAGAATTCAAACACAGATTTACCTGAGAAGGTCATGGATGGAGACAGAGACCCACATTGGAGCATTGAACTGAGCTCCCAAGGTCCCAATGAGGAGCAGAAGGAAGGAGATCACGAGCAAGGAAGTCAGGACCACGAGGGGTGCATCCACCCACTGAGACAATTGGGCTGATCTAATGGGAGCTCACCAAGGCCAGCTGGAGTGGGACTGATGGAGCA
>LOEQ01004526.1:24237-37464 GCA_001685075.1 Bramus lutescens
GAACCCTGACTGCTCTTTGGACTGGAAATGGAGGGGGAGGGAATTGGGAGGGGGTCAGGGGGTGAAAATTTTTAATAATAATAATAATAAATTAATAATAATAAAAAGAAGGTCAATTTATTTTCCCATGGAAAAAGCAATAAAAAAGAAGAGTTGTTTTATAGATGTATGTGAAAGTATATTAATAAAAAGTAATACATGAATCTATTATATTAGATCTTTAAAACTGGCCTATAAAATCAGTGAAATTAAATATGTGATTGCAAAATTTGTATAAAAATAAAAATAGCTAAAATAAACCATGATACCCTTGTAGAAAAGAGAGAAGCAATATGTAACAGCCTAATCAAACATTTCTCAAAATGTGCAGTATTAGATATGGTAAAAATAATAACCTGAAAAACAATGATTTAAGAGTAGGTGCAGTATGTGAGTCAAAGCTCAAATACATTGTGTGATGGCTGAGGATACGCTGTAGGTGCTTTTGAGGTCTCTAAAAGTCTGGCCTGTAGGATACCCTTGATTTCCTTTTCTAAGTTTCAGTTATAGGTACAGATTCTTCAATAGCCTTTTGTTCTTAAAACTGAACAGGTTTCCAAGGGAAACAATATAAATAGAAATTGATATTTGAAGAAAGGATTATGAAAATATCCAAAAGTTTTCAAGAAAATGTTACTTTAACCAAATGTTACCAAGTGGAATTTAAATGATATTTCTCAAAATGATATTTTAATTTGTATCATATAGACATTAGACTGATGAGCATTTTGTCTGGGTATATGCATATGGGTATAAATAAGATTTTATAAAATGGAATCACCACGTTGAAGAGTATACTTGATACTCACTTTAAAAATCTAACTACTTGGCTTGGGAATATGATATAGGGTCTCAGCCTTTTATAGCATCCGCTTAAAAATACGATCATTGGTTCTACAAAAAATATAATGGAATAACATGGTAGGTTACAATTAACTCTATATTTTGCCAAATTTACTCATATTAAGTAATTTTTAATATTATGTGGTTGAATTTGGAATTTTCTAAGCTGTAATCTATATAGACATAAATTAATCAGAATACTTACTCCCTTAACAGTTATACTTTGTGTAATTTTTGATAAATAATGGAACCTTCTATTAGAAAAGTCTTTATAAAGAATGATTAAATCAATGATATTTAATTGGTTGATTTTTTCTTATGCAGGAGTTAAGATTGTTGAATAAATAACTGAATATGTATTCTGAAATTCTAATTCCTGCAGAAAAATTAGTATCAATGTATGACAGCATGCATATATGTGGGAATGCAGCCTAGCTGCAATTTGTTCAGAAACAGAGCCATTCTGTTTAATTGCTTAAAATTTTATTCTGAAGAAATTAATTGATAATTTTTAGATAAAAGCATCCTGGTAACTTTTTGCAACTAATATTGTAGACATTTAGAAAACACACTATAACATTATTTTAAGGTAGGTAAAAGACTTTTGGAATGTTGTTGTTATTGTTGTTTTGAGGAAGGGTCTCTCTAAGTATATCCCTGGCTGTTGACCAGACTGGCCTTTGAACTAAGAGATCTGTCTGCCTCTGCCTCCAGAGTGCTGGGATTAAAGCTACGCTCCACTTCCACCTGACCAGTAAAAGATTTTGATGGAGTATACCCTAAGCATTGGTTTTTGATTTACATTAATTAACAGAAAAAATGTACTACTAACAGAATATGAGAATAGAAATGTAGGTTTCCTAATCCCAAATTTGTTAACAAAAATGTTTTTCAAGACAATTTGGAACTAATATTTGGGGGGTGGATGATGCTGTTTTTGCCAAATAAAAATAATTTTTAGAACAAAAGTGAAAATATTTCTGCAAATGGATATGAAAATTAATAGCATACAATCTCAATAAGTTTGTTCAATTACTTTGCCCATACAACATGTTATCTGTCTTAGGATTTCTATTGCTCTGAAGAGACACCATGACCACAGAAATTCTTTTAAAGGAAAAGCATGTAATTGGTTATGGCTTACAATTCATCAGTGCATTCTATTATCATTATGTTGCCTCATGATAGCATGGATGCAGACATAGTGCTGCAGACGAATCTGTAATTTCTACATCTCAACTTGCAGGCATCAGTATGTGTTTTCTCTCACTAAAGGTGGCTTGAAAATATGAAAGACCTCAAAGTCCACCTCCATAATAACACATTTCCTGCAGCAAGACCACCCCTGCTCCAACAAGGCCATACCTCTTAATAATGCAATGCCCTTTGGGGACCATTTTGTTTCAAACCCTACACTATCTTTGCTGTAATGATAATTGTTTAAAAGGACTTTCTCAGTTTTCTCAATTGTCAGTGAGTATAGTATTCTAGGCTATACAATAACTGGTCAGTGGTGCTTTATAAATAATTATTTATTGATAATATTACAGTCAAAGCTGAATGCAGATTATACAGTTTGAAAGGCTTCACAAGTTAAAGCAAATTTTTTTGTTAATTCAGTGATTAAAGGATATTATAGTAGTTTTATATCTCACTATAGTGGAATTTTTGAGAGAGTTTTAAAAGATGATGTGGCTTATTTTTGTTGTATACAAATGACATATTATTTGGTACCTTAAGTTTAAACTACTTAAAATATAGACATCTGAAATATAGCTCTGACATGGTTGTCTTCTTCCCCACAGAGTTCACTGGGCTACATACCCGAAGCTACTCAAGAATTAGACAAAGAGCTTTTATATGGCACTGGTTTATAATCATTGTAATCATCAGTACTTACAAATGACATTGTCAGTCCTTCTGACAATATCTGTCTATCAAGTTTCTCACAGTCTAATGAGACTAATGGTGGTGAGTGCCCAGGTTTCCAGAGCTGCCATAAAGAGAACCATCCACTATAAACCTTAAAACTATAAAAATGCAAGTCTCACATAAGTACAGGTAAGAAGCCCACAATCATATTTCTTTAGAAATGGTAGGGAAAATTTCTTAACCTAGATGATATCTTCTAGTGGCTTATGACCAACCTCTAGCATTCCATACATGAGTGACAAACACACATCTCAAATCTATTCCTTCATGATCACATGGTGTCATTCCTGTGACTATCTTTTCATTTGCTTATTTTTTTATAAGAACCCCAGTCATACTAGATAAAGAGTCCTTCCTATTCCAGAATAGCACCATCTTGACCAATTGCATCCTAGGCACATTCTAGAAAACAAACAAACAAACATGTTTTGATGTGTTCATATAAAAGTTTAGGACTTCACTGATCTTGTTAGAAGGATGTACTTGAACATATGACAGCAACCACAATGGTCTAAATGAGAAGTCTAAGGACTTTTATCTACATAAAAATATGTGTAACTCTATTAAATGCTTTAGAAGATATACTGTATACACTATTACAAATACATTGCCTATATTAATATTTAATTTTTAATATTTATGTCATATAATTATATGTATTATTCCAATTTGCATAGGAGAATAAGACACAAAATTTAGAGTATATTTGAATTTGAGTCTACAGATCCAGGTCTTTCTAATTGCAGGGATTTCTATTTTTCAGTACCAGAATGTTATAATTGGTGATATAATGAAGATTGATTCATGTATGGGACAAATGAAAGGTTAAATGAAATATTCAAAATAATATAGCTGGTATGCGTAGAATGAAAATTAATAAATCCAAGGTATTCATGTTGTAAGCATGTTTCTCCTTCGGCTGAACTGACTTATCTACTCAGTGCATTTATTGGGAAATCGTAATAAGGTCATCCTGAGCCAAATGACAGTTTTGTCCTTCTAAGTCTCGAATTTCCTTACCAGATTATATACAGCAAAGTGTATAACTAATAATACCTTATAAAAATATACAAAGTTCAAAGAAGTTATTAGTAGAGAGGAGGAGTTAGCAAAGTGTTTTCATGAAAGGCCAGAAAACAAATATTTTGAGCTTTGAGGGTTTAGGGAAATGGTTCATTTAGGAAACTGCTTCCTGGACTAGTATGAGGAGCTGAATTTGACTCTCAGCATCCATGTGAAAGGCTGTCAGAACAGTGTGCCTATAATATAACACTGACGAGATGGACATAAAAGACCCCCTAGTATATTCAATGAATTCCAGATTCAGTGAGAGAGTATCTCAGAAAAATGAGATGGAAATGAGCATGCTAACATGGATGGAGAAAAATTTCATAAGACTCTGCCTGTCTTAGGGCTCCTATTGCTGTGAAGAGACATCATGGCCATGCCAAATCTTATTAATGAAAACATTTAATTGAAGTGGCTGCTTATAGTTTCAGATGTTCAGTTCATTTTATTTATGCCAAGGAGTATGGTGGTGCATAGACAGACATGATACTGGCTACATCTTGATCATAAGGTGACAGGAAGTAGACTCAATGTCACACCAAGGGAAGCTTGAGCAAAAGAGACCCCCAAAGCCTGCACCCACAGTGACATACTTCCTTTAACAAGACTGCATCTACTCTATAAAAGCCACACCTCCTAATATTGCCATTCCATCTGGGGGCCAAAAACCTTTAAATGACGAGCTATAGAAAAGCAATAGCTGCAGAGAGATAAAGAACAAGTTTTCACTGTATTTTCTCTCTCCCCCTTTTTAGGGAAAAGACCCCTGTCCTACAGGGTCATCCCTAAACATATGTAAGTATGGGCAATGGGAACTTGACTCATAAGGTTGTACTTTATATAAAATTATATATAAATAAATAAATAAATATAAAGGATGAAATTTAGAATGGTGGTTGGAGAGACATGAATATAGGATGATAGATATAAAATTCAAATACAGTGTACTTATATAAATTTTCAAATAAAACAAGCAAATTTAAAAATAAAGACAGTGGTTACTATTCATAGAAAAAGTGAGACAAATTGTGAAACATTTTGAAAATTTCAAGAAGAGGTAATCATATCTAGAAACCACATTTTATTCACTTTGTAATTTCTTAAAAATATCCATTAATATTTAATTTTCTCTTTTGTAGTTCGATAGACACTTTGATTGTGTATTAGGACCTGTTTTTGTCCTCTACACATGCACAAGGATGATAAATCATTAAGAAAATTGTGTACAAAATGGAAATGAGGTGAAGTGGATTTTAGGGAGAGAGAAAGTGTGAAGGAGGGACTTGGAGGAACAGAAGGAGAGAAAACTGTACCCAGGATGAAATATATAAGAGAAGAAATAAATTAATTTTAAAAAGAGAACAGAGTTTATTAGTGTTATTAAATAGGCTTATACTTTTAGTATAGTATTTCTGTATGAAAATTAAAAGTGTTTTTTTTTCACAGAAAATATTGCCATAATAAACTGAAAAAAAATTAGGTAGAGAACAATTGAGGAAAAAACTCACCCAAGTCCCCTGCCTCCTCATACAAACACACAATATGCTTACACACATGCATGCTCACACGTGAAAATGTACAGACATACATGCTAGATAACCCATTCACAAAAACATATACCACATACAAGCATTCAAAAAACTTCTTCATGTGACTGGAAAGAAGACTAGGCAGTTGAGAGTGCTTGTTGCTCTTCCAGAGGCCTTTTGATTGATTCCCAGCAGTCTGGTGGATAACCTCTGTCTATAACTTGAGTTATAGGTAAGTAAATAGATCTTCTGGGCTCTGCATGCATCAAACACGCACATAGTGAACAGGAATGAATACATACAAAATGCCCATACACATAAATTAGTAGTTTATTTTCCATTTAAAATTTGTTTGTCTACCCTTATATTAGAATTTCACAAAATGATTTGTATGTAAGTATTATTCTAGCAATATTTTCAAATTCAAAATTTGAATTCTAAATCTGTTGTTAACTTGTAGGTCATTAATGACAGGTGGCAAGCTTGACTGGTCTGTGAAAGAATTTTCAATTCCTTGGTATAATGGGAAGAATATTGCTTCTCATGTAAATGTTGTGTCTGTAATCTGACGTTACATCATCGAATGGGCAAAAATAAAGTCAACCAAATCACAATGAATCAATAAATGTGTACAGTATGTGACAGTTAATTGTAATTATTTTATATTTGAGTTTATGAAAAGTATGTTATTTAGAAGAAATAGTGAAGGAGCTGGAAAGATGGCTCAGTGGTTAAGAGCATTGCCTGCTCTTCCAAAGGTCCTGAGTTCAATTCCCATCAACCACATGGTGGCTCACAACCATCTGTAATGACATCTGGTGCCCTCTTCTGGCCTGCAGGCATACACACAGAATATTCTATATATAATAAATAAACAAATAAAAAGAAGAAATAGTGAAAGTTTTATACATACATGTTTGATCTAAAGTAAATCTCTAAACTAAGTTGATTTATTCTTTCATGCAAAAGAAAAGGAAGGATGGAAAAGGGGAGAAAGTAGAGAGGAATGAGGGTGGAATGAAAGCAGGGAGGAAGAGGGACACACAGAAACACATCACATTTTTTTGTCTCTGGCGATTTATTACAATCTATAAAAACTATAACTATATTTTAACTTGCCTTATCAGCATTGTCATAAAATATGCTTTTAAAGTTTGTAGATTGTAGAAACTGGTTATAATTTTCCCTTACATTTTATTCACGCTCCTTAATGTGGTGTGAGGTTCAGGAAACTTTCCAGAGCTTAAAAAAAAGAAGAAGAAAAGAAAAGAAAGCGGAGAATTTGAGGCTGTTAGTGTATTAGCAACTGCATGGGGAATCTTCACTGAAAATTAAATCTTCATTTGACTGCTGAAATTGAATCACTGGCAGAGTTAAACACTATGATCAGTGAAATATATTGCCTGCACGGGCTACGTTGAAATTGAAAAGGATTAATTTGGAAGGCTGTGAATAAAGTCAGTGCAGTCTGTAAAGCTTGAAGCATGTTATAATCCAGTAAAGCTATGATGGAAATAACGAGCAATAGAGAGGAAAGAAAATCTTTACCAAAATTACTGTTCAGTGTGATTTATTTTCAATATGAGTGCAGCTAGGAAAAGGGATATAAACTATAAAGGCCACTTCTATTAAGATGATTATCAATTCTTTCTGTGGTCCAAAGAGGAAAGCAATTAGCACATCCAAGTATATTTGCAAAATTTGCTTTCTCCAGCCATAAAAGACTATGCAGCATAATTCATGACAAACAATTTTATAGTTTAGATGTATTTGCCAAAATATCCTATTTGTTTATATATTTTCTAGAAAATAGCTTTTGTGGTTAAAATAGCAGCCCTACATGCTGTAAAGACAAATACCACAAATAGGAGGCTTAGTTCTTCCTGATTACAATACACTTCCTTTCCACCTAAACCTGACCATGTTCTCTGAAATTTGCTTTAGGAAAGACACCACTGTACACTACTTTATATTACATATGCTTTTAAAATCAATCTTCTTTTCTCATACAAAAATTTATTCTTCTTGGCTCTGAGGTGTTTGTTTGTTTGTTTGTTTACAAAATCCAAGCATCAGGGCAATAGTGTCCTTTACTGCCCCAGATTTTGTGTAAAGGAGGAGGCTAACCTTGGCAAGCACCTTGCCCATCACAACCTTCAGAGATTTCTCAAACTGACCTTGTCATTTAATTATGTAAGTTATTTGACTACACTTGTTCAAAACCATTTGAGCTGGAATAAAAGTATCTTTAAAGTACTTTTTTTTTAAAAAAAAAGGCTTTCTATCTAGATTTGGTTTGCCCTTTAAAAACTTGTTATATTTTTCCCTTCATAAATAAATAAATAAAACAAAGATAGAACTTGGACAACCTTGACTCCATAACTCTTGACTCTTCGTCATCTTGGTGTGTTTGTAGCATACCCAACAGAAAAGTTTTTATCAAATACACAATAGGCTCACACCAAAGTAGATGACTAAAAGAAGTAAGCAAGGGCAGACATTTCATAAAGCTAGACCATTTAAGTTGTCATTGAGAAATAGCAGTTAAATCACATAACACGATGTTATTTAATCACTTAAAGGGCTGACTGGAGACAGTACAACAGAGCACATTGGCAGAGATGAAGAACAACTCAGTTCTGATAAAGTCACTACCAGTTAAAGATAAAGGAATATGGAGAACCAGATTAGATGCCATGGCTCAGGTCTACAAATGAAACTCTACATGAGAAAACTCATGCCTTTGTATATGCAGTGGAGGAAAGTCACAGGAGTTAGACAGTGATTATGTGTGTATATGTGTGAGTGTGAACAACTTTATACACTTGTATTTGTATTCTCTGAGTAAGGGTGCCCAGAGGTATTATTTGTGACTATGTTTAAAAACCAGGAAGCAGACATTTGTGTTCCCCTATTTATGCTTTAAAAAAAATCAACAGTTACTTAGAGAAGAATTTAATTCCAGGATTTATGAAAGGAAAATTACCAATTAATTTGTCTTATTTTTTGTTTTTAAACAATATTAGAGTAAGGAAAATATTTAGTCAAATTACTTTCTATTAGAAAGGCATGTATTTCATTTAATTCACATCTAACAGAGAAGAAAAGAATTAGCAGAATGAAGATATAACCTATGGAATAGGCAGAGATAATTTTAAATGCTGTATCCGTAAGATGAAAATGTTCAAAGTATAATCAGCTTTAACTCCACACAAGAGGACAACATAATCGAAAATTACCAAAGGATCTTAAAGAAAAGCATTTCTTAAAAGAGCATGTAGAGATATGGTCATTTTAAAACAGGAATTCAACATACAGAAATGCACCCCCTCTCAAACTGTTTAAAAAGACTGTTGTCAAAATATAAAAATAATACATCTTAGCTATCCTAAACTTATTGAAATTACCTACGCAGAGTTTGTGGGAATATAAATACAGCAATGATACAGATATAGGACAGAGGTTCCTTTAAACAATAAAATGGGACTCCTATAGGACCTAGACATTTCACTTCTAGGTGCACATGCAGGAGATGCAATACTGGAAACAATTGCATGTCAGAGTTTTATTTGACACACCATGTTCATTAAAAGCATGGTAGTCAAGGTATAGAATTAATCCAAATGTCTCTGAGTGGGTACATGGGTAAAGAAAGTATAGTATGTGTTTGCAATGGGATACTCTTGAGTCTGTAAGGAGAAGGAAACCCTGGCTGGATCGGGAACCTTGTACCAAATAATTTAAGTCAGACACAAATGATAAATACATTGTATAGAATCTGAAAGGGTCAGATGTACAGAGGCAGAGGCAGAACAGTTCTTACCAGACAGAGGTCAACAAATTGACTGCACTCTGGGATCTAGAAATCAAAAGAGCAAAATAATCTAGGAACAATAAACTGCTACATGGTCACTATAGTTCTACTTAAAATTATTAAATGGATAGAATTTAAATATCGTTGCTACAAAAATAAGCATGTAAAAATTAGATAAATCAATAACTTGATTTAGCCATTTCACAGTGCATGTGTATGTCAAAACAGCCATCATGTTCTAAAACTTTCTCCCATCCTGTGGTGGTTTGAATGGGAATATCCCCTATAGGCTCATATATCTGAATGCTTGTTCTCCAGTTAGTGGAACTGCTTGGAAAGGATTAGCAGGTGTGGCCTTGGTGGAGGAAGGATGTCACTGACGATGACATTTGTGGTTTCAAATGACTATGTCATTCCCAGTTAGCTCTCTCTTTATCTGCCTTGTATTTGTCCTTCAGGCATAAACTCTCAGCTACTTCTCAAGCACCATGCCTGCCTGCTGCAATACTCCCTGATGGAACCATGAGCTTCCAAATTAAATTATAGTTTCCTTGACCATACTGTTTGTCATAGTACTAGAAATGTAATTAAAATATGTTCTATTTGCTAACTAAAAATAAATTCATAAGGACAATAACTGAATAAAAATTTAAAAAGTGATTGGTATACTTACTCAGCCACAGAAGATTGTAAAATTCTTATCCAGTTTTTGCTATTCTGCTTTTCAAACCAACAGATACCCATTGTTAACTAAGTACTGAAGGTAAAGCCTGCAAAAACAGCTCAGTTAGTTATAAAAATGATTACCATTTAATGAAAGGATAATAGTGATGTAAGAAGAGTATAGGATGAAAAAGAGCACTGTGGGAACTCAGAAATAAAATCCTTAACCCAGTGATAAGAGAGAAAATTTCAGAGGAGTACTTAAGCTTCCCAGTTGGCCCGCCTAGGGTACATATGATGTAATGCCTCTCTCGCTTTTCACTGAGAATTTAAGAGAACTGCCCACACAAATATGCAATTTTTATTTTTCATAATCTCCAAGTCTGACTTTTATCCGTATTGTTGTAGTAACTCTGTGTCCTTTAGGCCTCCAAAGAATTCTGTTATCATAAATCAGTCAATCTTTTGCTCAGTGGAATTCAGAGTTGAATGCTCTGCTTTTCTTAAAGATTTCTCTTACCCCTAGAAAGACTACTGAAAGAGTTTTTTTTTCTCTATTTGTAGTATGTTACTTTCTTGGTACTCTTTTCAAGATGTCTTATTCTGTTTAGTTCAGAAGATCTGCATCTTCTTAAAACGTGCGCTAAATGTTATTGCTGAAATTTTAGGCAGTGATACATACTTTTCTAGGTAGTTCCATACACATACATGGCTCCAATTCAAACATGGGCATACATTTTTATGACTAGTTCAGATTTCTTATCTGAGCTACAGCTTGAACTAAGAACCTTATATAACACTTGAGATCTTTCACAGACAACTCAAACCTAATGTTTCCAAAAATAAACTTTCAATCTTCCTTCAAAGTCTGATACATTTCCAGTAAGTGACTCTACTGTCCATTCTTCAGCACAAACATAAAATTTATCCTTAAAATACCACTTTTCTTCACGTACTATATCCAATAATTTATCAGCTTCTACCTAGTTTACTTCTAAGATCTTGCTCCAACCCATCAGTGGCACTGTATGTCCAGTATCTGCAGCACTTAGCTCATGGTGGCCTTTCTGGCCTGCACCTCTAATAACATTCTTTAGTTGATTATTCCCCTTGCCCTCTTGCTTCCTCCATTCATTCCCTGCTAGGCTGTGAAGTAAAAGTTTAAATCAAGACCAGAAATGTTTGCCCTAAAGAGACAAATAGTGCTTTCAGCATCTTTCAAGAGATAGGAGGTCTCTGCTGAGGTTAACATTCTGTCATAGTAGGAAAACAAATATCCATGGATACTGTAAATGAATGAATACAGCTGAGTTCCAATCTTTTCTTACCAAAGAAGTAGCAAGTCAGGCTTGATCTGTAAGATATTATTTAGCAAGGTTTTTTTTTCAGATACAAGATGTATTGAGAGACTCTGGTGGCTAAAGATGTGAATTGTTTACCATCATTCAAATATACACCAAAGCACCTCTAATGGAAGTCTGAAAATCAGGCTCTATCTACTCTTTTTATAGCTACTTTCTACATATTTCTATACCTCTTTCACCAATAGATTCGAGTTTTCCTAGTCAGTTCTACAGATCTGTCACTTTCCTATCTGCTGTCGGAATTTTATCATATTCTTCTACCTGAAAATTCTACCACAACTTTCTAAACGAAGATCTAAAGACTGTTATGTGGTCAGGGATAGCTGTTCCTGAAGCAAAACTCACATAAAACATTATAGCATACACTTTGTGGTATTTTTGTCATTTAATTGAAGAGTCTGAGGGCTGAGTTTTACAGATAGAAACAAGGTGTCACAATGGCAAAATTTGAACACAGTTGATAAAAATTAAGCACACTATATATTTCTCACTCAAAGAATTGACTACATAGTACTTTCACACTTTTTGTTTTTCTATTTGTATAAAGTTTCTCATCTCCTAAAGATTTAGAAGAGACGTTATGTATCTGTTTCCTTTGTAGTACCAATTCAAAGCATATTAACTGGATACATGTTTATAAATTAGGTAAATTAACACATGCAAGAATATGAGATGGAAAATATTGCTTTCTACAAATTACTATTTGAATGGTGTCACAGAACTACTTAAAGATTTGTTTCAGAAAGTTTTAAGTATCAACTTTTAAAAAGACTTATGTGTGTCTATCTGTGTGAATGAATGTCTTGTGTTCAGGTGCCAAATGGTGTTCAAAAGAGGGTATCAGATACCTAAAATAAGGACTAGCCAGTTGTGTACTGCCAAAACTGCTTCTGGGAACAAAACTCCCGTCCTCTGGATGAGCATCAAGTGCTTGTAAGTGATGACTGATCTATCTAGCCTCGTTGTAAAGGGTTTTAAACAACAGGTTGTCAAAAGAAGACTAATATTGGAGAAAATCATGTGTCAAATGTCAAATGCTACTCATTTCTTGCTCCCTTCCTTTGAAATACTATTTACAGCCTCCTTTTCTACATATCTTTGAATTATTCTATGGATTTAGATTTCCTCCTATTTTCTCAAAAAATAAAAATGTGACTGTTACTTTTCTTATGTATGTATTCACACATATGTATACCATTATTTATACTTTGGGGAAGTGAGCTGAGGTTAAATTCTGGTGTAAGTGCCAAATGCCTTTTTTATTTCCCAGTCACAAAAGAGAAAAGCCTGACAAAAGAATCCCATGTAAACATTCCCAGTGTGTTCACAATTATTTCACATGGGAACTAGGAATTAAATTAAAACTGGCAATTTATTTTGCCTTTTATTCTGCTAAAGGTGATATGGAATCTCATACTCAGGCAAGAAGAGGATTGGTGGGCACACGATGTATGTGTCATGTCCCTGTCCTGCTAGACTGTCTCCTGAATGAATGCTACAGAAATGCTTCTGGATTAGCAAAATAAACAGACAAATATGCATTGGTCTTCTTAAGGGGACAATAACATCAGCTTTCAACTGAATTCCTTTTTTCTTTTATCTAAAGCAGAAAGATCAGTCATTCGGCTGACTGTGTTAGTGAGGGGCTGGAAGTTAGACGACAGACAGACAGACAGACAGACAGACAGACAGACAGACAGACAGGGAAAAGGAGCACAGATAAATCATACTGATGGCAAACTCTATTTCATTCCTCGCCCACCTGACCAGAGGATAAAAACGGCAGGTTTACTATCCCACATTCAGGGCCTCCTAGTTGACTGGTCCAGTCTTGTCAGAAGTGTGCTTGGCCACAGCTGTGCTTCTTTACCTCAAGTTGTGGGACTCTCAGCCCTGTTTCTTTAAGAGAATCAATCCAAACTGAGGGGAAAACCCCAAAGATCAGCCCCCCCCACCAAAAAAAAAAAGAAAAAGA
>LOEQ01004526.1:55719-73742 GCA_001685075.1 Bramus lutescens
CCTTCTGGAACATAGCAACGTTCTTAGCAATCATACACAATGGGGCTACTTCCTCAACTTCATGGCATCTATAACTAGTGAGTCTATCTGGATGAAGTAATTATAACTTGGTCAAGGACAAAGCAACTATTTAGGGCTGGGGTCGCAAGAATATCAATAACGTTTGCAGAAATATCATCGGGTGAAGTAGTTACGAAAGTCTCCAGTGACATTATCTCAATGTCCTAGATCTAATCTGAGCTATCCAAACTATCTGAACAAAGCAGTTCGTTATGTTCTGTGCTGCAGGGCAGCCACTTCCTTAAACTCTGAGGTCATCGAAACTTGCTTCAAGAGAACAGGGAAGAAGACTGTTGCCTTCCTCTGAAACCTGCAGTCCATCCGCAGTCCTCAACTTTCCCCAGAGCCAGGGCAGCTTTTCCCTGAAAGTTAAAACACAGACTCTTAATCTTCACATATATGAGTTTATATTTCTATATACATAGAAATGCCATAAATAAAATTTTAATCATTACATTTTCTCTTCAACATTAGATAATGAATTAATTGGAGAGCTTCATGTAATATACTAGTCATTTGGTTTTTATTAACTGTTGTTCTAGATTAATGAATATTAATAATAAATCAATTCTGGTATATCATATTCAATTTAAGAGTAACAAATGCCCTATTCATTTTAATCTAATGATTTATACTTTGACTTATGCTTGGTAGGTGCACATGATGACATAGTTCTGAAATTTTAGGAGTATAATTGCTATCTGCTTAATATTATAGTTTATTTTGTTGGTCCTATCTTGAAAAATTTCTCAAACCCATTACCTGCTGACACCTAGCAACAGTTGTACAGAAAGCAAAGTGATCTTGATTTTTGATTGCTAGTTCATTTCAAAGAGTTCATTACTTGAG
Source organism: Bramus lutescens (assembly GCA_001685075.1). NCBI lineage: Eukaryota > Metazoa > Chordata > Mammalia > Rodentia > Cricetidae > Bramus > Bramus lutescens. The sequence goes on from LOEQ01004526.1 coordinate 56,629, forward strand.
AAAACAGTGTATTTAGTCAATTCCTAGGTAGATCTATTTTTTCTTTTATACCTGAGAAGCAATTTAACTTAAAATAATTTCCTCTAAATTGTTTCAAGTGAAATACTTTCAGATGACATTTCAGTTCTCACCTAAAATTGCATATTCAGTGATTGAGGATGAGATATGACGATGACACATTGAAGAAACATTGGAAAGCACTCTTTCAGAGATTGCTTTCTTGGGAGATGGCAGGTTCATGAACATCCTATCCCTAAAGTAAATGCTAAGAGCTGTGATCCATGCAACACATGCAGCAACCAAAGATGCACCATGCTTGGGTTTTATATAGATTAACACAAACTAGTTTGTTAAATTTTGTTGGGAAAACGGTCCATACATTAGTACCTGAATAATAAGTAGAATAGCTCACACTTGAAATAAAATGATGTATTTTGGACCAATGTTTTGCTTTGTTTTGATTGTCTTTTCTATCATCTGTCTTTGACTTTTCTTATTTTATATTCATGAAAATCCCAGGGTGCGATGACCAGCCATGAGCAAATTTCTCTTCTTATGGAAGTCTCATTTGGAATTTTTGTGTCTTGCTGATAAACTTGCTCTTTTGGTACTGCATCTCAAGCCCAAGGCTCCAGGTCTCAATTTGGAACCCCCACCAAAGACTATGTATTTTTCAAATAGTGCAAATCATCATTGCTAGTATATTATCTGACCATTTATTCCTATTTTGTGATATCAATACCTTAGCACAACAGGGCAGTAATTTTAGCCTCCAAAACAGATAGTTAGAAAATATCATAGGTGAACCCAAATGTAAACTTTACCATTTTGACAGCTGTCTATTCCTGTCATTGGGTCTATTAAATATCTCGTGGTGACTCTTATTAAAAATCAGTTTAACTTATTGTATCTTTTCTCTTGCTTGACTAACTAAAACATATTCCAAATGTTCTTGGTAGAATGCAGTACTATACATTGTCAATCACTGTTTTTTGAAATCCTCAAATTCTACAAGTTTCTTTAAAGAAAAAGCAAAGTAGGCTGGTGTAGCTTGCAACAGATCCAGCGTGGAAGATCCTTGTGAACACTTCATATGAGCTAGCATATTTTTATTTATTCCCTGCTGTGTGGGATTTTGTTGCTTTGATCTGTGAGAGGTAACCCTCATAGTGATGGATGACTCACTATGAAACAGCTGTGACCCGACAGCGTGCTTGCTGGCAATGCACTTTCTGAGTAAATTTGATTTTTAAAAGCAATCACCATGATGTCATTGCAGTCTTCTGCTCCTGCATGCCTGGGGAAGAAGTCAAACTCTCCTCTGGGTGCTGACAGAGCAGATGGGCTGGTATGGACAGCATGAGATGGGGGAAGACAGATGACCAAGTGTAAGTCTTAGTGGAGCAGAAAAGCACACAAACAAGCCTGATTACTATTAAAGCTGCAACAGCCCGACTTTCTTCTCTTTTTAAGTTCCTAGAAATGATCCACTGGGCCTGGTAATCATCAGATGGTGAGCCTAGGCAAAGCCCATAGTGATGCAATGGTGTCGTCCTCTCTCTTCCTTAGTGTCTATTTGCCCCAAAGCATCTCTCTCTGTTGTCCTCTTTCTCCCTCTCCAGAAGTAAGCTTCAACCCTATTATCAGCTTATCCTTATTTAGTAAAAATAAATAATAAAAATGGCTAAAAATCAGCCCTCTAGTATGATTTTAAGCATTAAGGAGTAAACATTCATGACACCTTTGGAGTTATTACTGCTGTTCATATATAATGAGAAATTGTGACTGTTCTTGCATGAGACACAAGTCATCAGAGTTATCCTAACTCAAGACTTTATACTGACGGCCATTGGTAAAACTAGGTTATGATAGTTTCTTCCTTTCTATCATATTTTCTAAAAAGCAGCATTTAGTTTGCAAATGACCTACCTCATTGCAGACTTATTTTTTTCAGAAAAACTCACAAACTAACAAATAATGAATTTGGCAAATTAACTTGTTTTGGTGACATGGACTTTTTAAGAATTAATTCAATGTCTGCACTTGTAAATTGAGATTTTTTGTAATATTATGTTTTCCTGACGCTAAGGAAAAATATGGAAATATCTGATTATTAAAGGATGACAGAACACTGATGGAAATGCACAAGCAGTATCCCTTTGACAATGCCTCTTCCATTCTTATCCCTACTATTCTTTATTTTCCTGAACCTTTCAGGCTAACTCAGGTTTTATTCCAGGCCCTATGTATACATGAGCTTGTGCCTCCAATGTCATATTTGTGGTTTCACATCAGGGATATTTTTATAGTTATCAGAACTTTCAATAAATAAGAATGAGTTATTAGAGATTGTGCTACATCTAAATGCAGTGCTATGTAATGCAATATATATATTTCACAGTCCTATGCATGTTCCAAGCTTTGCTCTTTGCTCTTGGTGCTTGCTACCTGATAGCTCATTTCACTATTAACCCAGTCAAAGCAAAATGCTAGATTTTATTCTAACAATAAATATCAAAGAAATTACATAGGTAACTAATATACTTTTTGTGAATGAATTAGAAGGGATAGAAAGGAGGAAGTGGGAACCAGATATGTAGTTAATGCTTTTGTACTAAGGAAAAATACCATATTTCTTTGTACTAAGCAGGGATAGGAATGAAGTTCAGATAGGAGAGGTATAACCCAATGCACTTGAAATGAAATGCTCTTTACTATGGAAATCAAAGCTACTACTGTACCTGACTCTGTACAGTGCAGGCTCTGTCAGTGCCTGACAATGCTATGTTGTTCTGCCCTTGCCCCAACAATATTTTGATGTTCTTGAAAGTGTCATGAGTCTTCTAGACTGATATGGCTGTGCTTTTAATGAGCAGCACAAGAACACTGGCACTGCTGTGCTTTTGCTGTTCATTAATAGCTCCTGCCCACACCCACTGTTTCTTCACAGTGTTTGAACATGATATTTTTGTTGTTTTGTTTTTTTCTTTCTTTTTTTATGAGTCAGGGTTTGTCTGTGTAACAACTCTTAGCTGTCCTGGAACTAGTTTTTGTAGACCATACTGGCCTCAAACTCACAGATATCTGCCTACCTCTGCCTCCTGAGTGCTGAGATTAAAGGCATGTGTCACCACTGCTAGCCTTAAAATGATATTTTATTACATTAATATTTCTTAGTTATTAGTACTTATAACCAGTTACTTGGATATTTCCTCTGTTTCCACACTGATAAAAGCATGAAAACAAGAGCAGATTCAGTGTATTTCTAAGGGTCTGGAATGGTGTTTGTCTAGTTGTTTCTGTTTGTTAATAAATACACATTGTGTGAGAATTCACAGATTTCTGAGTAAGTGTGCATGGGACAGGTTAATTATTTTTTCTATCACACTAGTTGTTGTGGTTCTGCATAGATTATTTACTTCATCTTTATCAACTTGGTAGGACATATGAATCTAGAATTCAATCTGTTTATTTTAGATTTACCAGTTCAGTGAAGTTAATTTTTAGTTTGTCATTGTAACTCTCTTATTTTCCTCAGTGTGTGTTGAGATTTCCACGTTTTTATATCTGATTTTAGTAATTTGGGAGGGGTGATAGGGGATAGGATGGGTGGTAGATTTAAACAAAATATGTTATATGTAATTGTATGAATTGTCAAACAATAAAAGTATGGATCCAGGTAATGTGGAAACGCAGAATCAAAAAGGTTTTGGTGGGAAATGTTTCAGTGGCTGCTAGTAATGTGTTAGGAGGGAGGGAATGGAGAGATAAAGGGCCTTGTTTGAAATAGGAGGCAGATTAGAGGTGTTTTACATTATGAAAGTCTCCTAGGGTTACTTCTATGACAAACTTCAAAAATTAGGTGACGTAAAATAGAAAAAAATACATCTCTATAGTTCTGGAGCCTAAGGTTCCAGAATTCCATTGGTGATTGTATTAAGTGGCAGAAGAGATGAAGATCTGATCAGAGGATTATGGAATAAAAAGAGCTGTTTTTTAAACATATTAATTTGTGTATATATCTGTATGGGAGAGTGTATGTAGTATATGCATTTGTGTATGTACAGATGTGTACTTGGAAAGAGATTAGAGAAGGACACAAGGTTTCTTGATCTATCAGCCCTTAATACATAGTCGCTTACTGAGCATAAGGCTAGGGTGTTGGCCAGCAAGATCCAGGATTGTCCTGTCACTGAATACACCCAGCACCAACCACGTCCAACATTTGGCATGGGTCCTTTTGAAATTAGATTCTATTTGAGCATCAAGCACTGTTACCCACCGAGCCATCTCTCCAGTCTGATGAAGTGGCTTTTATATACTACAAACTTAATGTTACCATCCAGCCTAGAGAATTAAAAAGAGGAAAAATAGAAGACCAAACAGATAAGCTAAAAAATATAAGACAGAAAGTTTGAGCACAATGTGTGAACCAAGCACAGGAAGAGGATGTACTTTAACCCCACTGCTCTCAGAAGTGCAATTTCACGACGTTTCATGACACAGCCACAGTGGTCTACATTGTCTTCCCAAGTTTCCTACATAGCAACAGTTATCATTTTCAAAGTCTTCTTTAAAATATTTTGATTCTGCAGTCAACAGGGAACTCTGAACCCACATTTTACACACACACGAAAGTAGGTGATGAGAGTCTGTGAGTTAAGGTAATGGAAAATTTCACAATGATATTTCTACTACAATCCAGATTTTCTCAGTGGGGAGACCTTATGTTCAACTAAATATGAATGATTATTTTGTTGCAGAGGCTCGCCACTGTAAGGAGAAACAGAGGAACACTGCTGCAGTCTGAGCTCTGACAGTCTCAAATCCGAAGGTGATTTCTGTGAAATTGCCAAAATAGGAACTGCAATATAGTCCTCGAGGTATTTAACACATCAAGGTTACCTTTCCACTGAGTTCAGTCCATAAAGACTGATCTACAATGGATACTGGTAAAACGACCAGCAAAATTCTGACTTGGGCATTTATACGTTGTTTATTATCAACAAACACATATTTGGTACTCAAATTTGGTGTCTTCACCTATCATTTCTATTGATGTGCATATGAAGTATGGTGCCTTCAATAGCATTCACAAGTAATGAAGGGATCTGCCACATTATAGATGTCAAATATTCTTACCTTTAATTTTAAGTAATTTTTTAATAAGGGTGTTTTTCTTTGCTTTTATTTAAGTAAGGTGTATGGACTACATTGCCTACTTCCAGCATCCATTTCTACTACATGTATACATTTACTAATGTGTACTTCAAAAGAATGGATATCTTATTTTATCTAATGAGCCAATATTTGTGCATAATATAGTATTTATCTCTAAATATCCTAATGTATAAGAAATAATTCTTTAAAATATTGTATTATAAAGTATTTAATCATCAGGCCTCACATAAAATATCTTGGTTTGGGTTTATAGTGCTATGAAGAGAGACCACGACTACAAAAACTATCATAAATGGACACATTTAATTTGGTATAGTTACAGTTTCAGAGGTTTAGTCTATTATGGTTGTGGCAGGTGGCATACAGGCAGACATTGTGCTGGAGAAGGAGCTGAGGGTTATATATCTTGATCCACAGGCAACAGTAAGTGAACTGTGTACCACACTGAGCATATCTTGAGCAAAAGAAACTTCAAAGCCAACCCCCAGAGTGACACCCTTCCTCCCACAAGGCCACGCTTATTCCAGCAAAGCCATACATCCTAATAGTGCCACTCTCTTTGAGGACATTTTTTTTAAACCAACACAATCCACTCCCTGGCCGTCAAAGGCTTGTAGCCATATCATAATGCAACAATGCATTCAGTTCAACTTCAATAGTCCCCATCGTCTATAACATTCTCAAACTTATTTACAAGTCTAGAGTTCAGTCTCTTTTGAGACTCATGTATTCTCTTAATTGTAATCCCCTGCAAAAATCAAAACTAAAAAAACATATCACATACTTCCAATATAACGAGAATATATATTACCTTCCAAAATATAGGAAATGAAGCATAATGAGGAAATACTGAACCAAAACAAAACTGAAAACCAACTTGAAAACTCCAAACTCTGTATCTCCATGTTTGAGGTTGAAACACTCCAGATCTCCAACTTCCTTCAGCTTTGGAGAATGAAGCACACATCTTTCTCTTCCGCTGGTTCCACACCCTGTTAGCAATTCTCCTCAGCAGGTATCCTATGACTCTGGCATCTCCAAAATCTTAGGGCCTCCAGGCTGCAACTTCACAGCTTCAAACAGTGGCCTTTCTGAGCCTCCTCCACACAGGAACACAGCTGAGGCAACTTTCCTTAGTCATGGATTCCATAGCCCCTTTCTTCTCTTTGGCTCTAAAGTCAGAAGCACGTGGCTGAAGCTGCCAAGTTTTGCTGCTTGCTGGGGCTGGAGCACAATCCCCTCATTCAATTCCATCTTCACCAGCTCTCTGTTTTCAATGGTTTCCTTCACTGCCTAAACTTGGCTCCCTGAAATTTGCTCAGAAGATGAGGCTGACCTCAAACTCAGAGATCTGCCTGCCTCTAGAATGCTGGGATTAAAGGTGAGCACCACCAGGAGTAGACTTAAACTGTTTTTTAATTCCTTTTCACAAATTGGAAGTTTAACTGTGTAGACTCTCGCCCTGGGGTCACCATTTCTTTAGTCCATTTCTTAATCTGTTTATCTCTTTGAACACAGGATTTAGCTCCATTCTACCTCGTGGTGTCCCTTTGTCCCTCAAATTGTATATTTTGTATTTTCCTTGCTCAACTTGCTCCTTTTCATTTTAGATCAATATAAGAGTGCCAACTAATAACATACAACAGCATCAGTACTAGGCTGTTTTGAGATTTCCTCTGCCAGTGGAATTAATCCAAGACTCTACTTTAGCCTCAGACAACAGCAAAACACAGCTACATTCCTCACCAAAATATCACATAAACAACATACTAGAATTCTTCTCCTCTAAAAACTCTTGATTCAAGTTTTCATAGTTTAAATCACCTTCGGCACCACTGTCTTCCATGCTCTTACCAATATGATCCATTAACCAACTCTTAAAGCGTTCCACTGCCTTCCTAACAGGAAGCCCAAAGTCCAAATTCCTTCAAATAAAAAGCATGGCCAGGCCTACCACAACAATACCCAAGTCTCTGTTACCAATTAGTTAGGGTTTCTATTGCTGTGAAGAGACACCATGACCATGACAACTCCATATGTATATGAATAATTTCTTTTTATTTTTAAAAGAAAACAAACTATCTTTTTTCATTTTACATATCAATCCCAGTTCCCACTCCCTCTCCTTCTCCTTTTCCCTCAACCTAATCTCCCATCACACCCCTCATCCACTCCTCAGAGATGGTAAGGCACATTGCTTTGGGGAAGGTCCAAGACCCTCCCTACTATACCTAGACATGAAGACCATGATGGGGACACCAACTGAAGCAGTTTACCTGAGCTAATTGGAGCCTACCAACTCCAGCTGGACAGGGAAGGAACCAACATAGGACCAACCTAGTCCCTCTGAATGTGGGTGACAGTTGTATGGCTGGGGAAAATTGCAAGGCCGCTGGCCGTGGAACCAAAATTTTTCTGTGCTACTTTATGTGGCTTTTTTTGTTTTTGCTACGGGAAGGTTACAGCTAATAACTACACACCTACTGGGGCGTGGCCTAATGGACTACTTACCTGAGTCCTTCCTCTTCCTCTGTGCCTTTCCCTCTGAACCCCAGTTTTGCTGGTTCGGTTGTTTGGATCTCATCTTTATCCATCGTTCCTGCAGAGAATCCTGATTTGTAAATCTTATCTATTAATAAATACCTGTATATTTTTTATTTTGGAGCTACTGTGGGATTCCTTTCATTAAGCATCTGATCTCCGCCCTCACTTGGCACCATGTGGTAATAGATTGGTATTTATGAGTTATTGCTTATAGACAATTACATTGGTATAGATTCTTGTATATGGATGCAAAGTTAAATTATTTTGAATATTGTAAGCATGCATGCTTCTAGCTCTATTTAAAATATTTTATGTATACATATTTACCATATTGCAGTGTACATTTCTACCTCTGATTAAGATACTTGCATATTGTTTATGTATTCATATATACATATATATATATCCATATTGCAGTGTACATTTCTACTTCTGATCAAGAGACTTATATATTGTTTACATTTGGAGGGCATTGTCCTCATTTGTTACACAGTTGTTTATTGGTTTAGTCTTTAAGTTAGATAGGTATTAAGAATTATAGATCAATAGTTATCTATGTTTGTCATATTTATAGTTAGACTAATCAGGTTCTTTAGATACATAGAGATTATATTCTGTATAAACAGATAATCTTCAGCCTCTTCAAAGAGCTATAGAAAATGGCATTTAATCTAAGTTAGAGTTCTGTGATAGCAAGACACAATCACTGCTGGCAACACCGATCTATTTCCAAGAGATTGTTGAGCACGAAAGACATTTCACTTGGAGCTTGTCTTCTTCTTGGCAAAACCGGCCTTTAGGCAAGGAACTGCCCATACCTCAACCACTGACAAAATGCATAGTATCTGGAAATGGATAAGCAGAACTGTCAAATCTTGCCAAGACAGGGTAAGATGGTTTTGAAAACGTTCTTGCCTTTCAAAACAATCTGTCAGATTTTCTAGGCCTTAGCCAAAGTTGGTTGCTTCAACATTGCAAACATGACTTTGGGTGATTTCCCAGGTAGCCAGTTGTATCTGTGATTTGCTGCATGTTTTGGAAGTTGTTTGATTGCACTTCCTAATTACTCAGGTAACATTATTTCTGATTTTGTTAATTTGGATGTTCCTACTCTGCCTTTTGATTAGTTTGGATAAGGGTTTGTCTATCTTGTTGATTTTTTCAAAGAATCAATTCTTTGTTTCATTGATTCTTTGTATTGTTTATTTTGTCTATTTTATTGATTTCAGCCCTCAACTTGATTATTTCCTGTCTTCTACTCCTCCTGGGTGAGTCTGCTTCTATTTGTTCTAGAGCTTTCAGGTGCACTGTTTAGTCACTAGTGTGAGCTTTCTCCACTTTCTTTTTGTAAGCACTCAGTGCTATGAACTTCCTCTTAGCACTGTTTTCATGGTGTCCCATAGGTTTAAGTATATTGTGCCTTCATTTTCACATTCTTCACACTCTAGGAAGTCTTTAATTTCTTTCATTGTTTCTTTCTTAACCCAGGAGTGGTTCGATAGAGCACTGTTTAATTTCCATGTGTTTGCGGGCTTTCTGAAATTAGTGTTGCTGTTGAATTCTAATTTTAAACCATGGTGATATGATAAGATACAAGGGGTTATTCTATTTTTTTAATCTGTTATGGTTTTCTTTCTTACCCAACATGTGGTCAGTTATAGAGAAAGTTCCATGATGTGTTGAGAAGAGTGTATATTCTTTTGTGTTTGGGTGAAATGTTCTGTAGATGTCTGTTAATTCAATTTGAGTCACAATATCTGTTAGTTCACTTATTTCTCTGTTAGAGTTCTGTCTGGTTGGCCTGTCCATTGGAGAGAATGGAGTGTTAAGGTCTCCTACTATTAGTGTGTGTGGTTTTATGTGCAATTTAAGCTTTAGTAATGTTTCTTTTACGTATGTAGGTTTTCTTATATTTAAGGCATAGATTTCAGGATTGGGACTTCATCTTGATGGATTGTTTCTGTTATGAGTATAAAGTGTTATTATCCATCTCTTTTGATTGATTTTAGTTTGAAGTCTATTTTGTTAGATATTAGGATAGGTACAGATGCTTGTTTCTTAAGTCCTTTTAATTAGAAATCTTTTCCCAACCCTTTACTCTGAAGTAATATCTGTCTTAGAGGTTGAGGTGTGTTTCTTGTATACAGCAGAAGGCTGGATTCTGCTTTCATATCCGTTCTCTTAGCTGTGTATTTTTGTAGGTGAATTGAGTCCATTGATATTAAGTGATTGCTAATTTCTGTTATTTTTGATGGTAGTGTGTGTTTCCCTACTTTGTGTTTTGTGGGTGTGAGGTTATCTGTTGCCTGTGTTTTTGTATGTGCAGTTATTAGCTTCCTTGGGTTGGGGTTTTCCTTCTGTCACTTTCTGTCAGGCTGCATTTGTAAATTGGTATTGTTTAAATCTCGTTTTCTCATAGAATATCTTTCTCCATTGATAGTGACTGAAACCTTCACTGGGTATAGTAGGCTGAGCTTGCATCCATGGTATCTTAGTGTCTGCAGCCCATCTGCCCAGGATTTTCTGGCTTTCTCGGTTTCTTGAGAAGTCAGGTGTAATTCTGATAGGTCTATCTTTATATGTTACTTGACTTTTTTCCTTTGCAGTTCTTAATATTCTTTCTTTATTCCAGATGTTTTGCGTTTTGATTACTATATGATGAGGGGATTTTTTTTGATCCAGTCTATTAGGTGTTCTGTAAGCTCTTTGTACCTTCATAGTATCCTTCTTTAGGTTGGAAAAATTTTCTTCTATGATTCTGTTGAATAAATTTTTGTGCCTTTGACCTGGAGTTCTCCTTCTTCTATCCCTATTATTCTTATCTCTGGTATTTTTATGGTGTCTCAGATTTCTTGGATGATTTGTGTTAAAAAATTGTTGGATTTAATGTTTCTTTGACCAATGAATCTATTTCCTCTATAGTATCTTCAACCCCTGAGATTCTTTTTTCCATTTCTTGTATTCTGTTGGTTTTGTTTGCCTCTGTAATTCCCATTCATTTACCCTGATTCTCCATATCCAGAATTCTCTCAGTTTGTGTTTTCTTTATTGCATCTATTTCATACTTCAAGTCTTGAACTGTTTGATTTTTTTTGAGAGATTTATTAATTTCTTCCAAATTTTTTGTTTATCTTTTCCTCCGTATCTTTATGGGAGTGTTTTATTTCCTCTTTAAAAATCTCTACTGTCTTTATAAAGTTATGTTTAAATCATTTTCTATTGGCTATTGAAGTTGAGGCAGGTGGGGGAAGGGCCCAGGGTTTTTTTTTTTTCCCCAGTATGGAGTCCGGCCAGGTGGCTGGTCACTCACTTCTTGGTACTTTCTTAGTAGTAGCATGCTGTGTTTCAGAGTTCCATTGAGGTCGCAGGGGAATATTAGGGTTTGGGGGGTTTGGTGGGAATTTTAGTTTGCAGAGTCCAGTTGTTGAGATGGGGTAATAAACCAGCCTACCCTCAAGAAACATTGTCTTCTGACCTCCACAGTCTTATATCCATGATCGTACTCAGCTGTGCTTGAGTGCATGCCTGTGTACTAATAAACATAAATAAAAAGTATAAATAAATAAATACTAAATAAAAAGTATAAAACATGAAAAGAATCTATGATAAGAACATATATTTCACGTTAAGAAAGGTATTAGATATTTCCAAATTAAATTACTATGAGGGATAGAAAACTTTAAATAATTTGAACAAAAATTATTATTCCCATTGTAGTGGCTATGTTTCTGCCACCACTTTAGACCTAGCATAAAATGTAATACATGAACAAAGAGAAGAAAAATCCTTAGACGGAAACTATTTTCAGCATAGAAGTAAAACAGTACTTTGAAAACAGGAGAAAATAGCAACATTAATTTTGCATTACTTTTATGTTGCTTGCTTCCTTTCTTTTCCTCTTCTTCTTTTAATGCATCACTTAACAAAGGAAGCAATCATGTCTCTTTTCTCATCTGAGCATAGGATAACACTAACAATATTACATTTTATGTATTAGAAATGCCTGAAAACCTACCAGCTCAAAGACAAAATTATCTAACAATTTGCCTAGCCTTACAGTGTTCAACCTTAGCATTCAGAGGGCAAAAATCAGCATCTTGTCATGTAATCTGGAATCTTCACTTCAAACGATCTTAGAGGGCTGAAAAATTCTAAGTATTAAGTGGTCACATTTTTATCACAAACACCTAGAACTGACCTTAATTATTTCCCATGGTCTTAGAAGGAGAAAATTAGTTGACTTTGAAGAAGTGGGTAATTATCTTAGACCCAGCTTATAAATTCTCTTTAATACCACGAATTTCAGCCCCCTGATCATCAGTTTATTGCATACTACAGTTTCTCTATTTAGCACTGTTCAGACAGTGTTGTATTAACTATTTTAATCTAAATTTTTAATTTGCATACCTATTCAATCTTATTTGAATAATATCAGTATTACTTTGGTTTTTATGCTGTTTTTATAAAACAAGCTATTTTTTGATGCCTAATCATTCTGTGTTGGATATAGTACTAGGTTTTTTTAAGCACAGCAATGTTAGGTAGAAAAGACTGAAAACACTAAACTGTAAATTGCATCAAGAAAGTGAGATCCAGAGTAAATCCTGTTACCTAAAGAATTTGGCAGGAAACATCATGTCTTCGTATGTAATCCTGGAAATGTACAGTTCGTGTGTTTTTGTGTATATACAGCAAAATGTAGAGTAAATAAGAGTTTCCATCAAATTCAGGTTTAAACATGCTTTTGATAAATAATGAGTAATGAATGTACCATTCAATAGTCCTAAAATCCCTCTTCAAAGGTCTCTTTCCTCCCATTCTGCTTGTTTCTAACTTCAGAAGTTTGTCTTCTGATCTAGAGGGCGTAAGGAATACTTCGGTCTTCTGGGGACCTGCCCCATTTCTGGTTGAATCATGGCTTACTTCTTCCACCAGTCCCTAATGCCGAGTGGCTAATGTGGGCTGAAGCGAGCATATAGGAGGCTGGAGTGGCCAAGTGACAGAAAAAGGTGCAGTTGACACCAAAAGCTTAACAGTTAGAAAACGGCATGAAATTCAAAAACAGTAACGTCACAAAGCCCATAAAAAAATATTCCCAGTGAAGATGGCTCTGAAGGGGAGCAAGTGGGGAGGAGATCTGACTTCTTTACAAAAAGATGATTGGAGTTAGAGATGGAGTAAGGTGACCATAAAATGCCTAATGCCCACGTGATCCCCATTAGGGGATATAGCAGCCCCAGTTCATGCAGATGTGACTGCTGATGTGATTGATTAATTCTCCCTCAGCTTCTTCTGCGATTTGTGAATTTTGCTTTATAAATTGCACGCTGTAAGGAAATAAACGAGTTCCTGCTTAACTCGACTCCCGGCTCTGTCTTGTCTCTGGACCCCAGGGCCAGGCAGCACCACTTCCCTTCCTCAGCCAGGGCCAGTCTCTTGGCAGTGGCTCAATTCTTCCGGGAAGAGATGGAGGGGATGAAGAAAAGTGGGGTGCAGGTGGGGGAGTGTCTACAGAGGTAACTCACAGGCTAATACAACTCCCAGAAGACATCTTGGACACATCTATATATGCTGTACCTCTCATCCCAATTCAACTAACTAATTTGCCTCTTGATGCTGTATAATGGTATCTGCTATCACGGTTATCCACTTCTCTCTTGAGCAACCTGACCTGCACCACATCATACGGAGGGTTACAAGAAATTCAAAATACCTCCCCTGGATGCCAATAAAATGGATATAGCTACAGTTACATCTTTCCTTACTTTTTGTTTGGTTTCATAGGATCCCATGGTTTGCCTCAAAGCCTGGTTTTGTTAGAGCCTTGAGAAGTAAGGAACAATCCTTGTTACTCTAAATTCTTTTCAAGTAGTGTACATGAATTCAAGCCACTACTTTGTGTGCGCTGGAATGCTTGCATTGTATTAATATCTTGTATTCTTGTCTTCTTTGGCCTTTTCATAACTCTGCTTCTCAACCATAGAGAAGTATCCAAAAGTCCGTTCTTTCTCACTGCTCCAGTGCCTTATATAGGGAAATCTCAGTTTGCACAGATCTGAGACCCTTAAACAACATCTAAACAAACTATAATCACACGAAGCAGCCTAGACAATAATGGGAACTCTGCCACTTGGCTATTAAAATATACTTTAAAATATCGTAAGTCTTACTATTAATTATAAAATGACAGCTCTAAAGTTGTTATTCACTTGCATATTATAAATAATATTAATAAATAAAAATGTTTTATTAATTTGCAAGTGTATGGAGTACTTTGGAAAATGTTTTACTCTTGTTATATTGAATAATCATCTTTACTATGCTTTCAAAGCTATATAGTATTCATGCCTAATCTTAGAATAGCATTGACACTTTCTCCTGTGTATCTTCAATGAAATATCCTTAAGGATTCTTTTCATGAGATGTTTTCTGGTATCAATGCTCTGAAGGCATTTGTCAGAACCACTTCCCTCATTTTTGTCTGTAGCTTACCTACACTTCCTTCCTTCCAGGGATGACTGCACTCCCTTGCGGTGTCAACATGGTGGCGCTGTGAACACACATATCCTTTCTCAGTTGCATTCTTTCAGGATGTCACTTTGGTTGCTGTGTTGCACTTTCATGTTTCTTATCCATTTTCACTGTGTGCCTGAGTATACATTTTCCAGAACTCATCACTAGGTCTATCAGCAACACAGTTGCGAGCATTATTGTCTATTCCTGAACGAGATATTGCACAGCTTTCTGGTGGTTGTAGGCTCTGGAAGAGGTAGCAGCAGTTATTAGTTACAATGGACATCTGTAGTTGTAGACTGAAAAACTGTAGTGATGCTTATGTTTTATTCCATTATTAATAATTTAATACCATGGTCACTAAAAGTGAAACAGTTTTGCTGGGGACTGACGCAGCTTGAATAAGTTATGCTATCTTAATTCCTGTATATTAGATCCCATCGAATTGGAGTTACCATCAGCAGTTATCTGCAGTATGAGTGCTATGAATCAAACCTTAGTCCTGGGAAAGAGGATCCAGCGCTTTTACTCACCGTTCCATCTCTCCAGACTCCATAAGATAATAAATATATTTTCAAGGTATTCAGCTGCATTTTGAAAATTATCCATGAAATTATTTATATACATTTCCACATCCATAAGTGATTTGTTGGATTACCAATTTGGGACACTTTTACCAAGCAGTGTAGTTGAACATGTTGTTAGTGTCTTTGCTTGGTCACTTATGTTTGCTTTGTTTGGTTTGGTTTCAACTAATTTTTTTCATTCCTTTTCATTGGGACTTTTAAATAGTATTAGTATGCTTTTATAATTTGAGGATAATAAACTCATACCTTATACGTATTCTATATATTTTCAGTAATATTTTAACAAGTTGTTGTGATATTTTAGGAAGACTATAAAATGAATATTTGCTACTGTTCTTTTAATGTGTGATGCAGATTATTAAACTAATTAGCTAAAATGAGTTATGATAATGAACTTAGGATTTATGACAGTACTATAGTATATGAAGTTGTTTCAAAGTCAATATGTAAAGCAAAGTTGTGTATATAATATAAAATTATCGTAATGAAAATTACTTTAAAAATTTTAAGCTCTGAGGAGGCCTAGAAAAAATAAGATAGAGAACCTATTTTCACAACTCCTGAGTAAAACCATCAAACCTTGAAGCAGGTTGTGATTTCATGCTGGACTGAAGACATGAGTGATCAGAGAAGGCAGAACACGGAACATTGACTTGTAGCTGTGTATCACAGGTCCGAAATCAAGCTGAAAACACTTAAATTAATCTTTTACTATGTACTTAGGCAGATGAGGAATAGTAACAACAGCATTTATATAAATTATGTATAGTATAAAACCAAATGATGAGGTAGAAAAATCAGTTGACTTTGTAACATATGTGCAAAGTCTTTTTATTTTATCTATCTATCATCTATCTATCTATCTATCATCTAATCTATCTATCTATCTATCTACCTACCTATCATCTATCTATTTATCTATTCATTTATTGTTAGAATATCTATGGTTTCCAGAAGCACTACTAATACTTGCTGGTTTCACAAACAAAACAGCTCTATTATTACTTTCGTATTTTCAATTGCTTCCTGCAATCTTCCTCCTGCAAAGTAATCATTTCAGACTTTGGGTTATGTTTTATAGCAGTAAGAACATTATATTTTAAATTAATATTTATTTATATTAATATTTCAATTGCGTGAATGTCAGAAAATGCAATAAATATGACGGAGACATTAACACAAATTTTAGTGTGGAAAACAATCAATAACACACTTGATGGCTTTTAGATTTCCATGAACGCATTGTGGTTTTTAAATCACACATTACTGACTTAATGAGCATAGGGCAAAGATAATAACTATCTCTAAATTAGTCACTTTCAAGCTAAATTATCTTAAGGCATCTTTCTGTATTTTTGCCATAAAATAATGTATTTGTTAGATTTATATTAATTTTATGTGTCTTTTCTCTTTTTCTCTCATGCTAAATATAGTATTCATATTTAAAATATTCCTTGGTTTTCCACACACATTTGAGGAGACCATCCTGAAGAAAAACTTCTATTAATCACCCCACAACCTTACAGCTTTCATTTACTGGGACTAGCTAAAAGTCTTCTGTGGTGCCACATTAAGTGATTCTTCTGCCAAACACGAACTGAAAACATTTAATCTTTTCCTTCTTATAATTAAGAAATCCTAAAATGTGCTTATAGAAATTATTCCATTTGAAGTTTAGTGAACAGTCTATAATTCAGTAATGAAAATAGCTCTAAATAACATAGCTTATTCATGTAGAAATTACTAGGTTAACAAAAGCTGAAATGTCATTAAGGCAAGTATATTTTTTCAGACATTATAATTCATTACTTCTCTATGCCATAAGATCACCTTCAAATCAAATGGAAATGCTATCAGAGTCAGGACAGGCTGAAAATTTTGTATCAACCCCATTCAGTTTTTGACCAAGTTGCCCTTTATACAGAATACATATAGTCACTATCTCACTATTGAATGACAATTATCCCCAATTTTCTCAGGTCATATTTTCACCTGTGACCCTAGTAATATTAGATGTGTCCAATTACTACGACCTCTCTTTCCAGGTGACCAAAAGTGCAAAACAAAGCTTCCCTTAAGAACTTAACCCCTAAGTCCCAGTCCATCTGGCGATGGATGGGGATAGAGACAGAGACCCACATTGCAGCGCAGGACTGAACTCCCAAGGTCCAAACGAGGAGCAGAAGGAGGGAGAACATGAGCAAGGAAGTCAGGACCGTAAGGGGGGCGCCCACCCACGATGGGGCTGATCTAATGGGAGCTCACCAAGGCCAGCTGGACTGGGACTGA
>LOEQ01004526.1:84100-95512 GCA_001685075.1 Bramus lutescens
GACCTCTAAAGAATGGTACTCAACTTCATATGGAAAAGCAAAAAACCCAGGATAAGTAAAATAATCCTGTACAAAAAAAAACACAACAACAACAATACAAACAAACAAACAGACAAAAACTTCTGGAGGCATCACAATCCCTAACTTCAAACTCCTTCCTTTGATTGGAAATTTTTCTTGTTGTTTATTTTGGAAAATATTTTCTTGGGTTTTGAGCTGGGATTCTTCTCCTTCTTCTAATTCTATTATTCTTAGAATTTTGCCTTTTCATAGTGTACCAGATATCCTTGATATTTTGTGTCAGGATTTTTTTTTTAGATTTAGCATTTTCTTTGACCATTATAAATTTCTTTTATATTCTGCAGCTGAGATTCATTCTTCCATTTCCTGTATTCCGTTCGTGATGTTTGCATTTTCATTTGTAATTCCTGTTTGCTTACCTAGAAAATCTCCCTGATTTCATCAGTTTCTGTTTCTTTATTGCTTCTATTTCCATGTTCAGATCTTGAATAGTCTTATTTATTTTTCTTTACCTATTTTTAAGTGATCTATTCATTTCCTCCCTTGTTTGTGTTTTCATAAATTTCTTTAAGGGATTTGTTCATTTCCTCTTTAAGACCTCTATCATCTTCTTAAATTAGATTTGAAGTTCGTTTTCTTGTATTTCCACTGTATTAGAATATTCAGGGTTTGATATAATAGGAGAGCTGGGCTCTGGTGGTGGCATTTTGTTCTGGCTGTTATTGTTTGTGATACTGACTTCCAGGTATCTGGGTTTGGGATCAATATAGGTCTAGGAGCCTATATTTCTGAGTTTGTCTTTGTTGAATGGTTGTTTTGTTCATTGGTTTCTGTTTTCTTCTTGTTTTTTTTAGGTCTTTGTTGTCTGTATTTCTGCTGGCTCACATGACCTCTGGTCCAGGAGGGAGTTTCTATCTGAATTGGGGGCTGGACTTATGGCAATTGATGTGGTCTTCGGTCCATCAGGGTATCTCTGTTCTTTTGACTGGCTAGTGTGGCTTGCACCTGAGCAGCAGTTAGCTCCAGAGGCCTGAAGCTGGGGGAAGGTGGTGCAGGTGGGCATCCAGGTAGGAAGGGGAATCAGCAGGGTAGGTCTTTGGGATGAGAAACCTGGGCATGGGAGCATTATGTTGGCAAGTTGGGCTCTTACCTGTTCTGACTGGTGTGTCCAGAACCTGACTAGCAAATATATGCCAGTGTACAAACAGGGGCAGAGCAGCAGGGGTCAAATGTGACAACAAAGCAGTGACATGGGATGGGTCTTTGGGTTCGAAATCTTGGCATAGGAGGGTTCAGAGAGCAAGTGAGGCTCTTACCTTTTCTTTTGTACTTTTATATTTTCATGGATATTCTTTATACCTTATGAATGTGATGGTCTGACAAAAAATTGAACTTAGTCACAGTTTCTTTCAGATTTGGACAGAATAGCATAGAGTTCTGTCTCCATAGACTTTTTGAAAAAATGTAATTGCTGTGTCCAATTTTCTTCCTTCATTTCTACATGATTATCTGCCAATCTTCAATAAATAAAATCAGTACGTCGCATAAACCAACAATTATGATAAAACTAAGGAATTCAGTGGAACCCAGACACATATGAAACCCACTTTCCTGGATCTTCAGTCCAGATGGAAGAGATGCAACACAAAATACAAACAGAAATCACTCATGAAATTGCATTAGATGACTGCAATGAGTCCAATAGATAAGAGACCATGGAATTTATAAGACAAAGAGACAAAATAGACTGCAATTCAAAATGGATTAAAGTCCTGAGACTTTCAAAGTATTAGAGAAAGTATGAGAGAAAAACTTAAGGACACATTTCAAGCTTCAACAATAAACACCAAGTTTCTAAATAAGCCTCCAATAGCTCAGGAAATTGAGCTACTGATAAGTGGGATTGTGAAAAGTTAAACAGTTGCCAAGCAAATGGAACAATCAGCAGAGGAAAGAACAGAAGGAAACTGATACCAGCTGTGTAGTTGACATGTTTAAAATTCAGCATGAATAAAGAGTTAAAGTAAACATCAAGAGAATAAGTCATTAGATCATTAAGAGTTCAAGTGAACTCAAAAACAGTTCTTAGAAGGACGATTGATGTGACTGTCAATAATGTCAATCATTTTGGAAATCAGAATCAAAAGATTAAAAGAGAAATTCCATATTATTCAACTACAGAGTCCATGTCTTCAAAACACAAAGTCAGTTTACCACTAAGACACCCACATGCCCATTTTTGTTTTACATTCTTCACAGTAGCTAAGTTGTGACATCAGTCTAAAGTTCTCATTAATAGGCAAAGGAATAAAAAATAAAGCAATGGAATTTCAATTGTTATATAAAGGAACTAAATATTATCATCTCTCTCCCTACTTAACCCCCCCATCCATTATTCCTCTTTTCCCTGTCTTGTTGCTTTTGTCTGTTTCATTTTTTAAGATCTTTTTTTTTATATTTCACAAATAGTTCATTTTTAGTTTCCTGGATCCTTCAGGTGCTCTGAATTAAACAAATCAAAAGATTCAGCACAATTCAGAGAAGTTCTGGTTGCCCACACAAGAGTTTTACAAGATGGAGCCAATTGGCATTCTAGCATTTAACTGGGAGAGGGGCTTATTGCCCCCACCAGTAACTGAGGAGCTTTTGACAGTTGACTTCTGCAAAAGGAAGAAAGTAGCTTTTATTTAAGGGTATGGGTACTGGTAGATTAACCACACTCCAGTGGATGACTCTTTGGCCCAGAAGTATATGGACAGCACATACTAGAGTCAAAGGTTTCTGGAATTAAAAAGAAAAGACAAGTTGGGGAAAGTACTGAGGTAGAGATATATGAGATAGAGATTAAAGGAAAGAATGGAAGGTGAATAGAATCAAAATACATTGTTTAAAACTCTCAATAATAAAAAAAGCATGTTGTAGGTAAAACAAAGTAATCCGTAATCTAAAGAGCAAATATTGCACTTGTGGTCGTTTGATTGAGAATGCACCCCATAGACTCATATAGTTGAATGTTTGATTCCCAGCTGGTACTATTTAGGAGGAATAGCCTTGCTGGAAGAAATGTTTCACTTGTTATGAAACATCTTTGAGTGAGGCCCAGTATGGTCCTCTGACTCCTTCTCTGGGATTGGATGTAAGCTCTTAGCCACTGCCCCAGTACCATGCCTGCCTGCCTGCTGCCATTCTACCCACCATCACGGTCATAGACTCACCCTCTGAAAGTGAAGATGAACTCCCAGTTACATGCTTCTTTATATATTTGCCTCGTATGTGATGTTTCCTCATAGCAATAAGAAAGTATCTAGGACAAAGTGTTTTCTTTCATAGGTGATATTTAATATTTAAATAAAAATAACACTACTTGGAAAAAGTAAGAGGGTCAGTAGATTGAAGGAAAAAATAAAACAAGGAATGAACATGATCATGTACCTTACATGTATGTCTGAAAATCCATTCTTCAGCTGAGAGACATTTAAGTTGTTTCCAAATTCTAGCTATGACAAACAATGCTGCTATGACTATAGTTGAGCACATGTCCTTGTGGCACAATTGAGTATCATTTGGATATATACCAAAAAGTGGTATTGCTGGGCCTCGTGGAAGGTTGTTTCATAATTTTATGAAAAATCACCATACTGATAACCAAAGGGGCTGTACCAGTTTGCACCCCCACCAGCAACACAGGAGTGTTCCCTTTACCCCACAGCCTCTCCAGCATAAGTTGTCATCAGTGTTTTTGATCTTGGCCATTCTTACAGGTGTAAGGTGGAATCTCAGAGTTGTTTTGATTTGCATTTCTCTATCCCATTAACTTTCTTTTTTTTAATTCCCATTAACTTTCATTTCTCTCTCCTCCTGTCCTCTTTCATCTCTTCCTTTCCCTTCTTCCTTCTCTTCTTTGACCTGCTCTCCCTGCCCCCTAGTTCTTCATCACCCTTTTTCCTACAAATTAAACCAGCATTATGATGGATTTGAAAGGACTGGTCTTGGGGACAAGAATAATAATGTTGGAAAACAACCTCAGATCCTTATATAGGGCCAATGTTGGTTCCAAACTTTAAATTTCACTCTTGGTTCATGTTGCTAATAAGAGGTTTCTCATCCTTACTTTGTCAAAATAGAAACCTTGTTTATTTTTTATGTGAACTACCCCAGCAGTATCTCAGACTGACATGAAACTCACAAGTTATTAAAAATTAACTTCCTGTTTAAGTTTTAAAAAATAAAAATAACACTACTTGGAAAAAGAAAGAGTGTAAGTAGATTGAAGGAAAAAATAAAACAAGGAATGAACAAGATCATGTACCTTACATGTATGTCTGAAAATGTCACAAAGGAAGCTATTATTTTATATAATTAAGATGAACTAACAAAAGTTCTTTATAAAATATGATAGTAAGTTATAGGATAATGATTAATAGAGAGAAGTTAAAACATCTTTCTTGACAGATGAAGAATATTAACAGAAATAATGACAGAGGAGCTGAGTAATAAGCTACTGAATATATATATATAATATGTCATATGCATGTGCCAGAAGTATTTTTAGAAGGAAATATGAATTATGTACTAAGATGAGACTCTAAACTGAAAGCATGACAGATTTAGAATGAAAAAATGAGAACTATAATAGAAAGAATCAGAAGTTAACAAATTCAGAAGAAATGGGAAAAGCTTACTTTCCTGGGCAGCCGTCCTTAGTTATTATTTAGTTATATTAAAATTAATCTCTTTTGAAACACATTGATTCTTGTACATAAAATTGTAATTTACAAACTTTTAAAATAATAAAGTAAATGAAGAACTACTGCATTGTATTTGCTGGTTTTGTGTAAACTTGACACAAACTAGAGTCATCAGAGAGGAAGGAGCCTCAGTTGTGGAAATGCCTCCATAACACCTAGCTGTGAGTCATTTACTCAATTAATGATAAATGGGGGAGGGTACAGACCATTACGAGTGGTGCCATCCCTGGGCTGGTAGTATGGGATGTTACAAGAATTTTGTCTCTGTTGTGGTCTGATGTCCAATGGAAAAGAGCTTTGGTTCACATTTAGCTGTCCAGAATAGATCATAGATTTTCCAGCCAGACTTTGGAGAAGGGAAAGAGAGGACCTTGGAAGAAGAAAGGGATTGAAGTGATTGAATGGCCATTTTTAGTGAGCCTAGAAGTGGACGGTAGTGGTAAGTCATGGTCTCTTGTCATTTTTTCATGTTTTTTATCCTTAATATTTACCCCGAATTTTATTTTTGATAAACAATAGAAATCACAGTGCTGAGGTTCTAGAGGAAAGCAGGTTGTTTAGGCTATGCTAAGCAAGTCAGTAAGCAGCGTTCCTCCAAGGCCTTAGCATGAGCTCCTGCCTCCAGGTTCCTACCCTGTTTGCTTTTCTGTTTTGGCTTCCTTTGTTATTGATCAGCAATGTGTACATGTAGGCCAAATAACCCCTTTCATCCCCAGCTTGCATTTTGGTCATGGTATTTTCTATGAAACAATAGAAGCCCTAACTAAGA
Organism: Bramus lutescens; assembly: GCA_001685075.1. Taxonomy (NCBI): domain Eukaryota; kingdom Metazoa; phylum Chordata; class Mammalia; order Rodentia; family Cricetidae; genus Bramus; species Bramus lutescens. Next base: position 89,639 of record LOEQ01004526.1, read on the forward strand.
CATACACACACACACACACACACACACACACACACACACACACACATAAAAACACTGTGTAAATTAGTTTTTAAATTTAGTAAAATGAATATCACAAAGTCTTTCTTGACTCCTGTTCATAAGAGCACCAGACAAACTTGATGTATGTACTAAGAAAGGGTTACTTAACAAGCAAAGCGAGTATATCATCTTCACAGAGTTTCAGCACGTCTCAAATGGAAAAGCTAGGGATAATGCTCACTAGAGTTAGGAACTGAAATGACTACTTTTATTCTTTTTTTAATTTTTTTTTATCTTGCACATCAACCACAGTTTCCCCTCCCTTCTCTCTTTCTGTTCACTCCTCAACTCCCATCTATTCCTCCCAATGCGCTCCTCCTGCATTCAGAAAGGGGCAGGGCTCTTATGGGAGTCCAAAAAACAAGAGTGGCTGTTTTTTTAATTTATTTTTTTAAAAAACTATCTTTTCTCATTTTACATACCAATCCCAGTTCCAACTCCCTCCTCTCCTCCCAGTCCCTCCATCTTCCCCCTTCCCCAACCCCCAGTCCACTCCGAGAGGGTAAGGCCCTTGGCACTGTATTTCTATGATTTTGCTAAAGTATTTTTTAAGGTGATATTAAAATACTTTATCAGATCTTAAATTATCTGCAATTCAGGTATATTTTATACAGATAGCCTGTTATCTAGTCATAGATCGATTTTGTTTGTTGGTGAGGGACTGAAATTTGCATATCAATTAACATATTTATCGAAGAATTTTAAAGGCAGGATAATATTCCCAATGGTTGAATAAATAATAATTTCGTTAGCCAAGAGGCTATTATTGGACATATAAAAGATGCCAATTTTGTAAAATTATCTTTTTCTTACACTTGTACATATCCCAGTCAGCACTCGCTTGATCTTCTCAGGACTAATTCATGGAAGTGGCTTTGCTAAACAGAAAATAACTTTTTAAAATAATAATCTTGTTTTTAGCTTATTTAATAATATCAATTGTACAAGATTTCTATGATTATAGTCTTCAACATTCATGCTAACACAGAAGTTGGAAGGATATATGTGCCCCTTCAGTGTAGTAGCTGCCACAGGTAAAGAGGGAAGGAGATATTCTGACCAGAGCTGCCTGTTTAGGTAAAGTAAGGAAGCAGGAGCATGAGGAACAGCTGATACTGCTAATATTTGGCTAGAAAAGAGCACTTCATATTTCTTCAGAGCCATATAGATGGCAGGGATAGTCAAGTGCTAGTTCTCAAGCTGCCTGCAGAGCTGTTAAGCCAATGCATGAACAAACAGGAGAAATCTGTAGGTTGGGGAGAGGCCTAAAGGAGAGTAACAGTAGAATGCTGCCAGCAAGGCTGTGACTCACACTTCAGGGTAGAATGAAAATGTGATAGAATGGAAAGTCACCAAAGGGAATGTCAAGTGAATCCACAGAAGCATTGATGAGGGAAAGAGGGCATAACAAGAGTCACTACAGACACTTTCATCAGAGCTAGAGACGCAGAGGCTCTGTTTTCTGGCTGTCAATCCTTTTCTTTCTCTAAGTGTGGAATGACTGAATGAATTCTGGATCACACCATTGCTAAGTTTCTTGTTAAATTCTTCCCTAGAATCTTCACAGCTGCTTGGGATTTTGACCTGTGCCATCAATGGCCCAAGGAGTTTTCCAAGCAAAGGCACTCATGAAGCAAACTAGTGTCTCTCTTCTAATAGCTAACAAACTAGACTTTCAACCACAATTAATAAAAAGAGATGGGGAAGGACATTTCATACTTATCAGAGGAAAAACCAACCAAGATGATGTCTCAATTCTTAATAACTATGCCCCAAATGCAAGAACATCCACATTCATAAAAGAAAGAATTCAACACCCCACTCTCAACAGCAGGTAGGTAATCCAGACAAAAACTAAACAGAGAAATAATGGAGCTATCCAGAGCTATGAGCCAAATGGACCTAACAGTTATATACAAATATTTTACACAAATAGAAAAGAATATACCTTCTTCTTAGAGCTTCACAGAAGTTTCTCCAAAGCTAACAATGTACTCACTCGTAAAGCAAGTCTCAAGAGATAGAAGAAAATTGAAATAACCACCGCTATCCTATCAGCCTACTAGACATTAAAGCTGAATTTTAACAACCGAAGCAATAGAAAGCCTACAAACTTGTGGAAACTGAACAACATTCTACTGAATGATTATTGGATTAAGACAGAAATAAAGAAATTTAAGACTTCATTGAATTCAATAAAAATAAATTGCAAAATACCCAAACTATGGGACACAATAATATCTGTGATAAGAGAAAAGTTCGTAACATTAAGTGCCTAAATAAAGAATTTGGAGAAATCTCATACTAATGGCCTAACTGAACACCTAAAATCTTTGGAACAAAAATAAACAAGCTCATCAAAAAGATGTAGAAAGCAGCATGTAATCAAATTGAGTGCTGAGATCAATAAAATAGAAGCAAAAAGAACAACAATATAAAGAATCAATAAACCAGAGTTGATTCTTTGAGAAAATCAACAAGAAAATCAACACTTATCAAGCTAACTAGAAGACAGAGAAAAATTATCCAAATTAACAAAATCAGAAATTAAAAGGAGGACATAAGAACAGAGACTGGGAAACCCAAAGAATCAGTAGATCATACTTCAAAAACATGTATACCACAAATTGGAAATCCAAAAGAAATTGATAATTTTCTTGATAGATACCACTTAGAGAAATTAAATCAAGATCAGATAAACAATTAAATAAAACATAACCCCTAAGGAAATAGAAACAGTCATTAAAAGTCTCCCAACCCAAAATAACCTAGGGTAGAATGGTTTCAGTTTAGAATTCTGACCACATTTCAAAGAGTCAATTCCAATACTCCTCACATTATTCCACAAAATGGAAACAGAAGGAACATTGCCAAATTCATTTTATGAGCCCACAGTCACTCTGATAATCAAACCACAAAAAGGTTCAACAAAGAAAGAGAATTAAATACTAATTTCCCTCATACCCATTGCTGTAAATATACTCAATTTAATACTCACAAACTGAATCCAAGAACATATCAAAAAGACAATTCACCATGATCCTGTAGGCTTCATATCAGAGATGCAGGGATGTTTAAACATACAAAAATCTGTCAATGTAATCCACCATATAAGCAAACTGAAAGAAAAATACCACATGATCATATCATTATATGCTGGAAAAGCTCTTGAGAAAATCCAACCCCCCTTCATGATAAAAGTCTTGGTTAGATAAGGGATCCAAGGGACATACCTTAACATAATACACTAAGCTAATTGCCTACGTCAGATGAAATGGAGAGAAACTCAAAGCAATTCCACTAAAATCAGGAATAAGACAAGGTTGTCCACTCTCTCTATACCTACTCAATATAGCACTTGAGTTCTAGCTAGAAGAATAACTATCACTATTCACAGATGATATGGTAGTATATATAATTGAGCTAAATATTTCTACCAGTTAAGTCCTACAGCTTATTTATAAAAAAAAATCTTTAGTCAAGTTGTAGGGTATAAAATTAAACAGAAAATTCCCAACAGATGAATCTTAAATGGCAGAGAAATATTTAAAGAAATGATCAACAACCTTAGCCATCAGGAAAGTGTGAATCAAAGTCGCTCTGAGATTCCATATGACGTCTTTAAGAATGACTAAGATCAAAAATACAAGTGATAATTCATGCTGGATTGGATATTCAAGGGGAATACTCCCTTGTTGATGGGAGTAAAAATTTGCAGAGCCACTTTAGAAATCAATGTGGTTGTCGGTCAAAATAAACAAATAAATAAATAAAAGGGAATTGCACCACATCAAGACCTAGCTATACCACTCCTGGGCATATACCCAAGGGATGCTCCACTCTACCTCCAGGATATTTGCTCAACTACACTTTTAGCATCTTAATTGGTAATGATTAGAACCTGAAAACAAGCTAGATGTCCCTCATCCAAAGAATAGATGAATAAAAACGGCAAATTTACACAATGGAATATTACTAGCTGTTACCAAAAGAAAATGACGTGAAATTTGCAGGCAAATGGATCAAACTAGAAAAACATAATACCAAGTGAGTTAATTCAGGCTCAGAAAGACAAACATGATATGTACTAATTTATCAATAGATATTAGCTGTATTCCACAGACCCAGAGAGACTCAGTAACAAGGAAGGTTCAAGGGAAGGGGGACAAATGGATCTTCCTGGGAAGGAGAAATAGAATGGATTTTGTTAATGGACTGAGGGTAGGTGAGGATGCAAGCAGGTGGGATCAGGTTTGGGGTTGGAGTTGGGGGAAGATTGTACTGGGAATGATGATTGAAATAGGATGGCATTTCTTGGGTGAGATAGAAACCTAATGTAGTGGAAACTCCCAGGAATCTGTGAGAGTGACCCTAGTGAAGACTCCTAGAAATGAGGGCTTGAGAGCCATGGCACTAGAGGGATCCCACCACTGATACTATCTGAAATGCCAGGAACCAAAGGTGGATAGCACAGAGATCCAGCATAGAATCAAACACGACCCGAAAAAAATTAATGAAATGATTTCTAATGACACTCTGCTGTACTTATAGACTGGCATTTAGTAATAATCATCAGAGAGGCTTCACCCAGCAACTTATTGGAACAAGTCTGCACTTGTTCCCGAAGCCAAATACTAGGTGTAACTCAGGGAATTCAGCAGAAGAGGGGAAGGAGAGATTATAGGAGCCAGAGAAGTCAAGAATAGGAAAACAGTCCACAGAATCAACTAACATGGGTTCATATGGTCTCACAGATACTGAACCAACAATCCGGGAACCTGTACATGTCTCCCATAGGTCCTCCACATATATGTTATGGTTGTGCAGCTCGGTGTTCCTGATGGGACTACTGACTGTGGGAGCAGGGCCTGTATCTGACTCTTTTGACCTCTTTCTGGGACCTGTTTCCTCCTACTTGGTTGCCTTGATCAACCTTCATGTGAGGAGATGTGTCTATTTTTATTGCATGTTTGATTTGCATGATTGGTTGATAATCCTGGGTTGTTTGTCCTTTTCTGAAGGGAAGCAGAGGAAGAGTGGATCTGGAGGAGACGAGATATGGAAGAAAGGGATTGGGAGAAGAGGAGAGAGGGGAAACTGTATTCTGGATACATATAACATATGAGGAAGAATAATAAGCAAGTAAGTAAAAAATAAATCAAGTAAATTATAAATAAATATGTATACAAATATCATATTGGAGAAATTGTAACAGAATAGTCTGTGGATCACACTATAGTTTACGACATCTGATGGTCAAAAACAAGTAGTGTTATACACAAGATGAAATTAACCTTTCAAGAATTCTTTGAGTGCATAGGCATGTCATATAAATGTTATATATAACATTCCATAGAGGAAATTTTTTGGCATGTCTCAGAGAGCTGTGCCATGTGCTCTAGTGAGACCACACATAGCAGTTAGCATAGATCAACTTGACAAGTCCGAGACTGACAGAAGGACTGAGTGGAATAAGACTACGTTAAATATTTTATTTCTATTCTTCTATTCCATTGTTTCCTGTGGCATTTAAACCAGTAAGAAAGAAAAAATAAGAAATTGCATAAATTTGAGAAGCCAAAACGCTTCTAATTAATATACTTCTAGAAAAAGAGAGGGACTGAATGAAAACCCACATATTGACTATTGAGACAGATGAACCATGAGAAACATTAAACATCATCTTTATTTGATGTAGGAGGGTCATCTGTCTATGTGTTTCATTGGTTAATAAAGAAACTGCCTTGGCCTTTTGATAGCCCAGCCCTTAGATGGGTGGAGTAGACAGAACAGAATTCTGGGAGAAAGAAAGCA
>LOEQ01004526.1:95689-108836 GCA_001685075.1 Bramus lutescens
TGTGTTGTTATTTCGGGTGTTAAGCTAGCCGTGCGGGAGCCGGGCAGGATGAAAAGCAGGCCTGCTCGCCTTTCACTACACTAAGAAAAGAAAATACATTTCACATACAAAATTATGTTAACATTATAGCATTAAATAAATAAGATTTTATAACTCAATGTAAAGTTTTATATTTACATTTGAATTAAATAGAATCAAGGACAATTTTAAGAAAAAAATTAAATGAATAGAATTAACCCAAGAAGAATTAAATATCCTGATAGGATGATGTGTGTTAAATTAGTAGTCAGTATCTACACACAAACATCTTGAAGCATGATTGTGAGAATTTAAGAACTTAGAGAAGGACATAGGAAGGTGTGGAAGAAGTTGAACACTTGAGGACTACAAACATGTAATGATAGAAACATAGGTTTGCTTGTGATGAACTGAGATCTCAGCACTAGATAGGTTTAAGTATTAGAATAAAGGGCAACATGAATGTACCAAGCTGTTTTGAGGGGCCACCAACTAGCTCCTAAATCATGATATGGGAGTTTTTTTTATTAGTTTTGAATGCTGGTCTAGCTCAGGTTCGTTTCTGGCTAGCTGTTTTAACTTAAATTAACCTGTTTATCTGCCTTTTGCCTTGGGATTTTTGCTTTTCTTTCCTTCTGTTTATTTCACTACTGCTTGTATATGGTTGCCAGCTGCCTGGCTTCTGTCCCTAGATATGTCCCTTTCTTTCTCCTTCTCTTCTTTCTTCTCTTCTTCTCCTATTCATTCTCCCTGCCTACCAGGTCCATCTATCCTTTCTCTACCTAGTTATTGACCATTCAGCTCTTCATTAGACTAATCAGGTGCCTTAGGCAGGCAAGGTGAAGCAAATTTAGCACCTCTTTATATAATTAAACGCCCATCTTTATACTGTTAAACAAATGTGGCATAAACACATGTAGCATATCTTCACATAGTTGAATAATCCACAACACCTGTCCAGTCTAAAGACTTCTCCCACCTCTCATAAAAAGTGACCACGAAAGAGAGAATAGCAATATCAAAGTGCCAATAACTCTGATTTAATAATTGTATTTCATCCACAGGTATTGGGCTGCTATTTTCTACCACAAACATTATAGCTTAGTTAAAGTAAATTTCCCTTCAAAACTTTCACAGCCATGTAGAGACTGTGGATGATTATTTTCCCCATAAGAACCTACATAGCACATTTCAGTATTGTGTTAATTATTCAATAGGCTGTAAGCTGTCAGAGCCCACAGTTTTGAATCTGTTCCATCTTGACTAAGTCAGAGAGTTCAAACCTATTCCTGCTCCTCAAGAGTAAATAACAGGATGTTTGGCCAAAGATGTGGCTACTGAATGTCAATTTTGATTTCACCAGCTTTCTGTTTGGAAAATATATGTAGATGTTTAAACATTTCCTACACAATTATCAAATATTTCTTCTGTTCGCTGTATACTTTATAACACAACTTCTTAATCTGTGAGTGTTCATATACCATCTATGTAACTAAATGTGGGCATCACAAAAGAATTGACAACTCTAAGAGGTTTTTACATATGCAGTAATGGAAAACCTTACTGCAGATCAAGCATGTAACAAATCCTCAGTGCTACCTGTGTTGCATCTGGTTACTCCATTGTAGTCTTGTTTCAAAATGAATAGCTTTGGAAGTCAATGTTTTCTGATCTTGTAAAAACGCAATGATTTATTGATGAAAATAATGACTTTTAAAAGTAGATTTATTTATTATATTTTTTGTGTTTTGCCTGCATGTACGTATATATCTGTCTGGTGCTCATGTTCGCACCCATGAAACTATAGTTTTGGATGTTTTGTGATCTGCCAAGTGGATACTAGGAATCCAATCTGGATTTTCCAAATGAGTAGCAAGTGCTTTTAACAACTGAGTCATCTTTCCAGGCATGGAAAACAATGGCTTTTTAATATTTTCTATCATCATTCTTTAACATAGAACTATAAAATTATAATATATGTGTTCACAGTATGTCATGTTAGAATGATTGTTTTTTTTAAAAAAATCGTTGATGAACTTAACTTTCAATTTTAAAAACTCACTAGATTAGCTTTGGACTGGGAGTAGGACAGAGATCCTAATAACTTTTGAGAAGACTGTAAACATATGCTTTTCAGTTTGTACTATGTATTTAATGTGAAGCCATATTGTAAGCATCAACAATAAAATAAAAATATCGACCAGCTCCAAAAACCATCCAAAATTCTCTAGGACTTATAATATCAAATTTTTACTGATGAAAATTTATATAAAATAAATAAATATATTGACCCATTAGTGCGGAAGTTTTCTGTTATTTTTGCTAGGTGGAGAATCTAATGCATTCTAAATGAAAAAGTATTCTAAGTAACTTTCTTCATCACTTATTTTCATAAAATACTGGTTTTTGTATCCATTTTATACATCTATACATCTGGGAGTCATCTAAACATTTTTTAGGTGGAAGCAGTTATGAATGAAGAATGTTGAAGGAGCCTTTTGCATGCAATCATTTGTCTTAGTGTAAAGAAATAAATATAAAAACATACACTGTATCCTTACATGAAACAGGAAAAAGCTCGAAACAAGTTAAATATCCTTTTGTGTTTATGATAAACTGCATATTTATATAGCACTCTTCTGCATACCTGTATGAGTTATTAAATTTGATTTATGTATATCAGCTGTAGGTTGATTTTTGTTTAAAAAATATGGAATACTTCATGAATTTGTGTTTCATCCTTTAAAGCACAGAGGCCATGCTAATCTTCTCTGTATTGTTCCAGTTTTAGCATATGTGCGGCCAAAGCAAGCACACATACTGTGCTTACAGCACTTATGTTCATTCATCCTACTAAATATAAACCTAGCTTTACATCTCAACTGCTATTAAATTTCCATAAATATGTAACTTGAGTTTTCTGTTCAATTTTTTTATATATATGGAAAGTAAACCATGATGTATTCTGTAAAATTTTAAGTCACATAAGTCAGTTTTTGTCTTTAGTGTATGGTGAGAACCTATTCAGTTACCACAAAGAACAAATCATAAATATTCCATTGCAGGGTTTTGGTGGAAATTGGAAAATTGGGGTGAATTATTGGAATAGGAAAGGGTACAGACTTAAGTTAATTGCATCTTTAAGGTTGTATTTCTTTGTCTGTGCCTGTGTGTGTGTGTGCAAGCACATTTGTGTGTTTGTGGATTTACAGGTGTGCAAGGTGTGTCTGCACATGTGTGTAAATGTATGTGAAAGCAAGACGACAACTACCGGTTCTGTTTCTCAGCCAATAACCACCCTGGCTTTTGAGACATGGTCTCCCAGTGAATGACCTGGAAATCATCAAGAAGGTCGCTCTGATTGGCCAATGATCCCAATGTTCCCTCTGTTTCTACTTTTCCAGCTGTGTGCTTATGAGGCCGTCTGTCACACTGGCTTCTTTTTCTTGGGTTCCAGAGGTCAAATTCAGATGCCTGTGCCTGTGGAGCTAGCACTTTTCCAATGATCTCTTGACCCTGTCTTTGTATTCTTCCTTAAAAAGGAAATAAGATTCCAGCAGAAAAGGTATGAAGAAAAAATTGTTTTGACTTGGTGATCAAATAAAGAAACAATACTCTGTTTAATTACAACCATAAGCCAAGCTTCTGAAACATCTGTTAGGAATATTTGAGTATTTCCTTAAGGAAAGACTTATTCTGCATTAGTTGAGTAAGAACAGTCACCCCAAACTCTTGAGATGCTACTTTATCTTCATTGTTATTGGATATAAGATATAGACCTAATCTGTCTGTAAAGTGGATCCTGCTAGGTTTCTCATTGTTTTGATGCACAATTTAGGCAATTTCATGATTTCATATGTGTTGGAATACTGAGAACTGGTGGAAAAAACAATTCAGAGTGTTCATACAGAAAAGAGAGAGAGAGAGAGAGAGAGAGAGAGGACAGTATGGTGTAGGGCATGGCTTCAGAACTCTTTGACTAAGCATAATAGAAGTCTTACAGCCAATGAAAACTAGGTCTTTACCCTAAGCTCCTGGAAAAAAAATGAATTCTCTGCTTTTGTGAATTTGAATGCCTTAGATAACTCACAGAAATGGATTTCTCCATTACATTTAACTTCGTGTTTTTGATACTTTTTATAATAGATGATCCAACTAGATCTTAGCACCTAGAAGTTTCTCAATCCTCTGCTTTTGGCATCTTTCTGGTTTTCCTTTGTCTGTGGCTTCCTAGAAACTGTTGGAACAGCAGGAGTCAGGACTGCTTATTGGCTTCTTTTCATATTGCTAATGCCAATTACTAATTATTCTTCCAATTTTACTTTAATGCCATTTTATAATTAGAGCTTTAAGCGATTCATGCAAACCAAATACATCCTCTCTGACTGTTTATTAGTCATGGCCAAACTTTTATTTTAGTATCTGTAACTATAGGCAGTCAATGTTATTTTGAGTATTTGGTGAAATTTTTAAATTTGTTCATTTAATAATGTCATGTTGGTAGGTTTTTAATAACATTAGTGCTAAGTGTTATCATGCCAGTTTATCGTAAAATTAATAACATCAATACAAGTTATATGCTATCTATGTGATACACTTGTACTCTGAGCTGTACATTCATGGGAAGTTATAATTCAACTCCACTTGTTCAATATATTGTAAAAACATCTAATAGACTCAAGATACTCCTAGATAAATACATGCAGGCATTCATATTTTTCCATTTATGAGACTAAAAGAGGAAGGAATGCAATTTTATGCATTTAATAATTTCACTTGCAAATATTATCTTATGCTAAGTAAAATGTGAGTACTTCTGCATGCATCTGGTGGTTCATAGAAGAGTGAACTACGAAAGAAAAAGACGCATATATTTTGAATGATCAATTAGAAGTTCCTAATAATCTAATGCATGAATGATGCAGAAATCTGTAAAAAGAGAAATTCTCTGACATAAAGATAATCACAGCAAATATAAAACAAAGAACAGCACCTAGAAGAACTGTGGTAGCTGCAAGTGAAAATGGAGGAATGTCTGGATCATACATATCCCTCTGGACCAAGGGAAGAACACTGATGTCCTTCAAGTGCAAAAGTGTATCACCCAAGGATTTTATACATGTAATAATACTGAGACACACTGAAAAAAAAGAGCAAGCAAACAAACGAATCCCTTCTAGTTTGGCATCTATACACGGTGCTAGAAGAAGAAACTATATAAAACAATCAGTACAAGCTTGAGCACTTGAAGAATCTAGGAACTACAATAAGAACCAATAGTTGTATTTGCCAAGATAAAGTGGTAAAATTAATCAGCTAAAGAGAAGTCAAGACAAAATACCAAAAATAATTTAAATAGCCAAGAGAAAAGATACGAAACAAGAAAATTAAAAAAAAATGGATGGCAGATATACAAGGTAGAAAGATTATATAGATTTAAAGCTATAGACAAAGTTTAATGTCAGCCTCAGCGGTTTCAAAAGAAACTTCCTCTAGCAAACTAACTGCATAAATAAATATTTTTTAAAAATATCTAAGTTGCCTGTAGAGGGACATAGCTTCATTGTAGAGTACTAGCCTAGCATGTACAAGGTTGTAAGCATAGTACCCAATACTGAAAATAAAGAAGGGGAATTTAACACATTTAATATAGACTTGAGGAAGAGTGGGGAAAACAGAATAGTTGTGTGTAATAATGCAAACCTGTTATCTTAGCACATGGGAGGTAGAGGTAGGATGAATGTAAGCTCCAGATTAGAGTGTACAGCACAGCAAACCCAACACTCAATATGAAAGGAAAACAAGGAAATCCAATTAACTTGGAATGTTGTCACATGACTTTAGTCCCATTTTCAAGAGGCTTATGTGAGGGGATGGTAAATAGAATTACCTTTTAGAAATAAAACTTCTTAAGGAGTAGTGATTTAGGCAGACAGTGGTGGAATATGCCTGTAATCCCAGCACTCGGGTGGCAGAGGCAGGTGGATATTTGTGAATTTGAGTTCAGCCTGATTTACAAGAGCTAGTTCCAGGGCAGGCTCCAAATCTACAGAGAAACCCTGTCTTGAGAAATGAAAAAAAAAGTAATCTAAACATATCCTCCATATTGTTGTATGATATAGACAAAGAGTTCATAGTATATGAAAAATTATCAGCATCATCAGTGGGAAGTTGAGATTACTTCTTTACACAGAAGGGCTAAATTCACATCTACAAAAATGGGATGGTAAGGAAGTAGACCAAATAGATTTCTCAGGCAGTGCTTCCAATATAAATTGGGACATATATGCACTTTGGAAATTTCTGCATCTGTTAAAGAAAACTATCCATCTTAACTTTTACTAATCTATCCACATAAGCAAAGAACAAATCCATGAGAGACTTATGTGCAATGTTTAAAAGAGCATTGTTACAGACGCAAGTTCAACTATCCAAATGACTGTCAACAGTAAGAGCAAATTGCTTTTGGGAGCATTTCCAAGAAGATAATAATGTGCTGTTCTTGGGACTGTGATTATTAATTTTATGTATTTGTTTTGTTGTTTCTAACACATATTTTGGATGAAGCATTATAAATATTTACATAAATTTAAAAACAGTTACAGTTTACGAGTTATTATTTTCAAACAAGTGGGGTTTGTTTTTTAGTTTTAAATTCAATTATGTTTCGGGGGATTGTTATGAAATACTTGGATTTTCAATTCAATGCCTTTCATGTTTTGTTCTAATGTGTTATCCCCCATGGGGTAAGAACTCTTCAAGAGCAGAACTAAAAACTAATTAGAGAAGCTTCCCTTTTAGAACCCGTGACTGTTCCAGATATTTCACAGAAAATCAAGGAAAATTCAAATCAGTTTTAGCATCCGAAATCACTGCTTTATACAGGCTCTGGCATGACCCTAATTTAAATTTATATCACTTCAGCCTCAAAAATAAAGAAGTGAGGTTACTCATCGTGTCTCTCAATGAAAGTTGGAATTCTGAGGTTGTGTAACTCTCGTGTTAGCAGTGATTCTTTCTGACTTTAACAACGCACTCACACTGACTGGACATTCTAATTTCATTTCAGTCACTGAAAAAAATACTCTGATAAAAAGCAACTTTAAAGAAAAAAAGAAGTTTATTCATTTACAACTCAACTTTGCAGCTCATCTTTAAGGAGAAGTCAAGACAGAAACTCTAGGAGCTCGTCATATTATATCCACATTCCAAAGCAAAGAACAATTACCACAACAATGCTTCCAACTTTCTTACCCAGCTAGCTTTCCTCATCTTCAACAGCTGAGCCTGATCTAGTGAAAGATGCTGCCCAAAACGGACTGAATCTTTCTCCATCAATGAACAATCAAGACGACCATGCACAGGCACGTCCATAGCCCAACTGTTCTCGACAATTCTTCAACTGAAACTTTTCCTAGATTGATAATTCTGAAGCTGCTAGTCAAAACTAAACATTATACTTGGGAATACTTTTTGCTGATCATGTTATAATAGAAATTTTCTTCCCTTTACTTTGCTAGAATTATTAGCAGCTCCAGATATATTCTAGCCCTATGTGCTGCATATTTTTAATCTCATTATAGCGGCAGCAATAGTGGAAGGAACAGATGGAGCCTCAAAGTAATGAACTCCACATTGTGTTCCACATTAGAGTCTCAGAAGGCATTGACTCAGGCCTTCTACCATGCTATTGAAAAATTCAGCTAGTGATAGTGCCCTGTATGGAATTAGACAATCAACTAAGAACATGAGCATATCAGCTCACATATACAAAGGCATAGTTGGAAAAAGGAGTCAATTTTATCAGTTGAAACTCTAGAAAGCCATTGGAAATTTTTCTTCTCTAAAGTACTAGGCTATTAAAATATTTAGAAATGAAAGAAATTATTTTATCGATTTAGCACTTCTACATGTAGCATCATATAGATGTGCAAAACTGTTTGATATGATATGAACTTTTGGCATAAGGCACACTACCCTAACCACATACTGGTATGGTTTGTGAATTTAAAGACATCAATAAGAAGCATGTGGTTAAATGCATACTAAAATTATATTGATTAAAAGAACAAGTATTGATATTAATTATTCCATAATCTTTAAAGATTCATGTTATTTGCTTAATTTTATGATTTTGATTATTATGACAACTTTTAAACTTTAATATTGTCTTTTCTTAATTTATCTATGTAACAAAATGTTATGTTTTTAATCTTGGGAAGGTTAAGTTCATCTGTCTGTGAATATATGAAGAACATTTGTTATCCTGTCTTAAATAATGGTGCAATGTGAACCAAGAATAGTTACTTAATTTTATTTTCAAATATGACTACCCTACAGATTTTGAATGACATGGTTGTCTTCAGATTGCACAGAATCTGGTGTTTCTGAAGGCCCCATGTTCAAGGATATAAAGCACAACCCTCAACAGATTGTTTCTTAGTTATTCTTAGCAAAAGCATATGTGTTATCAAGATCTGCCAAAAAATAATTTGCATAGTCTTCTATGACAAGAAGAAACCATTATTTCCTATTGCAAAGCAACACATTCAAAACAGAAAAGATCAAGATGAATACGAGCTGAATAAAAACTTTATTTTAAACAAACACTAGTTATAATTTCATTATGGTTGATACTTTAAAATGTAGCAGAAAATTTAAAATAAATGAACAATTTTCAATCAACTTGGGCATAGGGTATTAACTAAGGATGTTATATTTTATTTTTTAGTTAAAAAATTGCTATAAAATATATACATTTATAGGCAATAAGCACTCAGTTTTTAAAACTGTACATATATACTGGATGTGATTATTTGAAGCCTTTATACAATATGTTAGTTAACATTTCTAAATCCTTAAACAGTTTTGGTCTGGAAAAAAATTGTCTCAGCAATTTTAAGTAGGGGATTATATGCAGTTAAACATAGAAAAGTATAAGAACTTCAGAAATTGCAATGTGTTAATATTAATTTTTATTTTAATTTAATAAAGTGTTGGCTAAGACTTTTCAATTTCTTGATAATTGCATGTGGAATTTAGTACTCTTTTATATTACTGTCAACGTGGGCAATCTTTTGGCTGGGGTTCTACTTCTAATCCAAGCTTACACATTCTTAAGTACCTATGCTTTAAGAATGCACAAAGTAGCATTTCCCTTTATTATTGCAGTTAATGTAATCTGCTCTAAGAAACTAATATAATGCCCATTTTACCAGCAGAATCTGAGGTTCAGTCCAATGAATTGCCTACAAAATGGTAATACAAGGTCAGAGGAAAAAAATGAAAGCAACATTTTCTGATTCATAGTTTTTTGGTTTCCAAATATATAATATCTATTCTGATAAAACACTGACAAATATATAATAGTGTGCAAATTTTGTAGAAATTTGTTTCTTTAGTATTTCCTGGTGGGTTGAACTGTAATGAGTTAACATAGTACTATTTCAAATCAGAAGCCCCAAGCTAAATTTGCATAAATATCTCCAATAACACATACAAATCTAAAATAATAAATATAACTTTTCCAGCTCTGTTTCTCAAGTTATCGGGCTCTGAATGATAAAATATTGCAAATTATTTAGATGTAATTTACTTTACTAAACTATTAGCAAAACATAATTAAAATTACTAAGTTAGACATCCTACAGTATTTTTATATAATCTCAGTGTATTCCTGAATATTCTATTTAATTCATTTGAACATATATCCATTGGTTATAACTAAATGGCTAAGAATTTAAACAGATGAGTGAAAAGTTCTTACACTTAACTATGTCTTGCTGGGAAAAACAGTGTTAGGTACCATGAAGTCCACCAAAGTACAGCTGGTAAGGAATGGACATCATATTAAAGATACCAGAGGGAAGGGAATGCTGAACACATTACAGCTACAGTCTAACTCAAGACTTGATACAGTCTTGCCTGCATCAAGAAGAGAGGCAGAAAAAAATAACAGAATCTTTAAATAGCTAATCTGATAAACAGTGAGAGATAAACAGCAAATGGTGAGAGACCCCTTTTCTTCTTTTTTGTTTTTATTTCATTATACATTTTTCTCTGCTCCCTTCCTTTCCTCCCCTCTCCCCTTCTATTCTCTCCCAGGACCCCCACATTCCCAATTTACTCAGGAGATCTTATAGTTTTCTCCTTCCTATTTAGATCCATGTGTGTCTCTCTTAGGGTCCTCTTTGTTGTCTAGGTTCCCTGGGGTTGTGGTCTGTAGGCTGATTTTTCTTTGCTTTATGTCTAAAAGCCACTTATGAGTGAGTACATATTATATTTGTCTTTTTGGGTCTGAGTTAACTCACTCAGTATGATTTTTTCTAGATCCATTCATTTGCCTGCCGATTTCAATATGTCATTATTTTTTACCACTGAGTATTACTCCATTGTGTAAATGTTCCATATTTTCTTTATCCATTCTTGGTTGAGGGGCATCTAGATGATGACAGCTTATGCTGGAGAGGTTGTGGGGTAAAGGGAACATTCCTGCATTGCTGGTGGGAGTGCAAAGTTGTACAGCCACTTTTGATATCATTATGGCTATATCTCAGAAAATTCAGGAAACAATGTGCCTCAAGACCCAGCAATACCACTTTTGGGTATATACCCAAAGCAAGCTCAATCATACCACAAGGACACATGCTCAATTATGTTCATAGCGGGATTATTTGTAATAGCCAGAACCTGGAAACAACCTAGAGAGGCCCCTTTCCAACAACATTAAAGACTGTTCACCTGTGGCACATGCATATAGTCATGCACATTGGTATCTCAACAAACATGCACATAACACACCAAGTTATAAAAAGGACCAAACTCACAATAGTTCCCCTTAAATAAGCACAACAGAAACTAAAAATCATGGATTAGGGGACTAACTTTTCCTGGGCATGTGTTAGTGATTCTTACAGCCTTAACTGGTAATGGTGCTATTGGTGTTGGTAAAATGAATTTTTAGCTTCCGACATTTGTTTTCCTGTAAGTAAGCAAAGGCATTGCCAGTGAATAATTTAATTTGATTGCCTGATTAGCAGCTGCATTATTCTACGTTGTTGCTTAAGCAAAAAAGTCATCAGTCTTAACTGCAGCAGTACTTCTTCATGTTAGCAACAGTCACGTTAAACATTCCTCAGATACCTTAAGACAACTCCAGGTGCAGTCTCAGCTTCAGCTGTTTGGAATAGTCTGTACCATGCTTTTTGCCATCCAAGCATCAATGAACTTGAATGACCTGGAAACCACCTCATTGGTCGAGTAACAGGCTTCTAAGTCTCACTCAAAGGGTATCTTGTGATGCAGTCGTCTGTGCTGTTTCCTCTGGTATGGAAACATTGTGTTCAGTAAAAGGATTCTGGTGGGAGTTTTTCTTTCCTACTCTTGGGAGTGCCAGGAAAGATAGTAATATGAGAAAGAAGTGGGAAAACTGGGACTGATGTGTGGTTTCCAATAACAGAGAAGGAAGACAGTAGCAGCCACTGAGCACTCGGCAGGCCAAACCCAAAAGGGACTTTGGAGTCTCTGCTTGACAGCTGAAGATCCGAACCAGCAGTGACATGGTGACTCACTTCTGAGTAATGCTGGCCTTGGCACTGTGCATACAGTGCTTATTTTCTGAGTATGTGGGGTTCTTCAGCTACTGAGCTGCCATGCTACTGAGGGTCCCAGGGGTCGCAGTCTGGTCTGCCATGGTGGAGACAAGCTCTTTCAGTACTCACAACAAAGATGTGGAAGGAGCCCAGCAGAGGGGCCTGACAGCTAAAGACAAGGCTCAAGATTTCCATGGAAACTGCTGCAGTGAGGGAGCAGGGATCAGATCTCAGCGACCAAGAAAGAGGCAGACCCTGCCTTGTTAGTTCCCAGATTTTAGCCTTTCACTTCCAAAATCCTCATTTCGGTTCTCTCATTTCAGGGCTAAAATTTCACTGTCTGTTCGTTTAAGGTTCCTTATTTTCTATTATCTTTACATATAATAAAAGAAATTTTAAATCCCCATTCTACTAATTCTACCTTATTACTTTATTTTTTCTATTACTTTCTTTGAAATACAAGACATCTTTGCAAGTTTGATAATTTTATATTATATGCTGTGTGCAATTTTATTCAGAAGACAATCTTGTTAGTTGCTTATTTTCAATATTTGGATTTTATTTTGACTTATAATTCATGAGCTTGCATCATCAGTTAGATGCCTGGTTTTGTTTTGCTCTACATGGATGGGAGTGATGAGTAGGCAAGAAATTCTTCCAGTGTCCTCTGATACATTTCCTTGCTCTGGGATCGTGGTAGCAGCAAGCAATTACAAGTGTTGTGAAAGCCCTGGAAAGCGATGCCATTTTAGTGTAGTGGTATGGTCTCCATGTAGGCCTAGAGCTGAGGAACAATAGACCCTGGTGAGCATCCCATTTTACAGGTCCCAGCTCAGAGCCTCAGTTGCTGGGTCCAGAGGACTTGAGTGTTCTCAGGAACTTTTCTGATTGCAAAGACCTAGTTTTTCTTTTCGGATATCTTGTCGCCTTTAATCTTCCTTAGTTTCCTCTCTCTCTCTCTCTCTCTCTCTCTCTCTCTCTCTCTCTCTCTCTCTCGTGTTTGTGTGTGTGTGTGTGTGTGTGCCCCAGACAGAGGCACAAACAATACAACAGTTCTTTCTTTCACTCTTTCCTCTTTAATCACTAGGTTAGAAATCTCAGGCACATTTATGATCCTGAAGATGGAATACACTTGGAAGGTGAAATTCTTTTCCAAAATACCCCCATTCCCTAAAATATGATGTCCTAAATTGTCTTACAATTTATTCAAAGTCTTATTAAAATAACATATGTTTTCTGACATAACATGAGATTATCTATCTTAGAGTATTGCTTTTAGGCCCTTTCCATTTCATTAAAGCAAACCCAAATGAAATTACAAAATTTTTAAAAAATTAACAATTTTGTGTTAAAATCCCCATTGAAATTTCTGATAATGAAAAAAATAGGAAGGAATGAAATAAAAATTTATTAAATAAATAAGAATGTACTGGTGTAGGAGGGTCATCTGTCTATGTGTTACTTTCATTGGTTAATAAAGAAACTGCCTTGGCCCCTTTGATAGGCCAGCCCTTAGGTGGGTGGAGTAGACAAAACAG
>LOEQ01004527.1:0-16590 GCA_001685075.1 Bramus lutescens
TGCTTAAATGAATACAATATTTGTGTTGTTATTTCGGGGTATAAGCTAGCCGTGAAGGAGCCAGGCAGGATGAAAAACAGGCCCTCTCCCCTTTCACTACATAGGACAATCAAGCAAAATGGGAAATTGGGTTATATTCATTAGAACAAGAAAGCAAACACAGAAGTGAGCTGGTGGGGTGGGACATCAGACAAAGTGTGAACTTATGGATGAAAGTAAGCAGATTTGACTGTAAAAGAAATATCAAGATAAACCTTAACTTGACCAGGGTTGACATGGATGAGCAGAACAAATTTTAATTTCCTTTGCTTAGGATAAAAGTGAAAATTTACTTTATAAATATTAAATATGTATGCTCTGCTAGATTTTAATGGAAGCTAGAATAAAGGAATTTAAAACTTACAAACAGATGGAGGGAAGTTGGTTAAGTGGCATGGGAGCCACAAACACAGGCTATTCAAAAATGAGGAGAAATGAGGAAGAAATGGAACATTAATAACCAGAACAAAGAGCTAGAGAGATTTCTTATTGGTTAAGAGCAGTGACTGCATCTCCAGAAGAGCAGGTTTGGCTTCCCAGCGCCCATGGGATGACTTGCAACCATCTGTATCTCCAGTTCTGGAGGAGCCAATGTTCTTTTCTGGCTGCTGAGGGCAGTAGGCACATATGTGGTACAGAGACATATATTCAGGTAAGACACATGCACATATGTGGTACAGAGACATATATTCAGGTTAGACACATGCAATAAAATAATCTTGCCAGTTTTGAACCCACACGAAGTTTGTAGAATACTGGCTTCATTAGAACAGCAAAGTCTCAATTTAAAACCATTTCACGTAGCATTTGCTGCAATAGAACAAGCTTAAACTGCAATATCCAAATTCACCCACCCCTCCTTCCCTCCCTCCTCCTCCCTCCCTCCTCCCTCCCTCCATTCGTTCATCCCTCCATCCATTCCTATAAGCAAGTATTCTTTCAATGCAATGTCTATTTCAAATATTTCTTTAGATCCCTGGATGGATTGATAAATTTCTTTGATATGCATCTTACCATTCCCTGGAAGCCTTTTTAATTTTGGCTTTAGTTTCTCCAGTTTTATATTGAGGAATAAATACTCTGTAAGTGGGTTCTCTGTGTGTCTCACACTTTGGGTAGTTCTACAGGATTTAATTCTGAACACAAATAAGTTTCTAAAATGTAGTTTTCTGTGCTGTCCCAACCATGAGGACTTTCAATAGCTGAAAATTATTAGAAAATACTGAAATAAAAATTTATTTTCAAAATTCTTTAATGTATTCATAGTATCCATATTGATTATTATTACTAATTGAAAATTCCTGTAGTTATTAACTCTTATGACATTTTAAAATGAGATATCCCTAAATGTTTCCAATTATCTCTTTACATAATTTCATTTGGTAGAACCAGAAATGTGGAGAACCGATTTGTAAAAGATAGGAGTCGTGAGGTTGGCTGTCATAAAAGGATCTTTTTCCTGTTACAGCTGACAAGTCTTTTTTTTTTTTTAATAGAAGAGTTTGTTTTCACTTAGTGTTACATAGAAATGAGAGTCCATTACCATAATGGTGGGGAAGCATGACGCCAGATGATGGCAGGCACTCGGCACGTGTACTGGAAACAGAGTATGGTGTTTGAAACCTCAGGGTTTACTACCAGTGACATTCTTCCTCCACCAACACCACACCTCCCAAACCTACCCAAACAGTACACCAACTGGGGACCAAGTATTCAGATACCTGAGAATATGGGGCATTCATTCAAACCACTCTCTGGCCCCATAGTCTCATGGGCACAATGCAAAATGTCTTAGTCTAACTCCAAAAGTCTTTCACAGTCTCCACACTGCTTTAAAGTCCGAAGTCGGAAGTCTCTTCTGTACCTCAAGGCACTCTCTTAACTGTATTCCACTGTGAAATTAAAAAAAACAAATTATATCCTCCCAACACACAGCATAGAATACACATTATAATTCCAAAAGGGAGGAACGGGCACACAGGGAGGAAATGCTGGACCAAAATTCAACTGGACAAACTCCATACCTGTATCTGTACACCCCGCACCAAAGGGCTTAGACGGCTCTGCCCTTCCATGTTTTCTGCCTGTACCATTTCTTTCTGAGGTTGGTTACATGCTACGTTATACTCTGTGTGCAGCTTTGCTTGGCAGATATCCCACAGCTCCGGGAACTCTAACATTCTGAGGGCTCCAACGAAAGCCAGCTTTTACTTCTCCAGACGGCCTCTCTGGATGTCATAAGGGGTGAGGAGTCCTCAGCCACACGCCTGCTCTCGGGTGCTCTCCTCTCCTTAACCAGGATGGTTCCACAGCATCTTAAATTGTGTGTCTTTCATGACTCCAAAGCATGTGGTAAGCACTGAGCAGACTACTCTGCCAAGTTCAGCTGCCAGCTTGGGATGGAGCCTGGCCTCCTGGAACCACATTTGCAAGAGTTCTGTTTGTTGTTCCTTTCTAGCAACTGAAAACTCCTGGGCATGATCGATTCTGGAGCCCCAAGCTTAGCTGGGTAGGGTCTTACCCCGAGGGCACCCTTCCCTTTATTTCAAAGCATATTTGGCACCTGCATAAATGGAGCTAATCTCCTTAACAGCCATATCTTCTCTTCCAGAACAAGCTTTGGTTGTGCCTTGCCATTGTCCTTTTGTTGTGGCATCTGAATCCACGTGGAAAGACTGAAGACTTAGACTTAATTCAAATTTAGATTAATGATTTATTCTTACTAGCAGAAGGAGGGCAGTCTTAGATCAAACAGCATGCCTTTGGGGGTGGGGTGGGGGTGGAGGTAAGGTGGGGTTTTAAAGTAGACTGTCAGGAAGCTGTGTATGACAACTGCCCCTGGAATCCACAGCTAGGCAGGGACATCATTTTACTTCCCTCAGTTGTTTCTTTCTTATATAGTAATAAAAAGAGCATTCTATCCCTTTCCCATAGCAACAGGCAAGCTTTCCAGAAGCAAAGGCAGCTGTTAATACCTCACAACCCATTATCCTATTCTTATCTCACCTGCTGGCCCCTAGAATCTCCCAGGCATTCCAGGGAGAAAGGTCAACACCCCATAAGGGATGCCTGGCTCCGTATTAAGTTTCTGTAGTCATCACAAGGGGTCTGTGTGAATAAATTATTACTCAGGTCTGGCCGCTCTAATGACTGGGGTGGAGCAGCTCTGGGCAGGCAAGAGCACAGTGCAGTCAGGTTAAGGCTGTCCATCACATCCTCACCCTTTCCCCTCCAAAGTGTATGTTTCGTGTGTCTTTCTGCCCCACTCGCTCTTTTTCGTGTAGACCTGAACAAGAGGGGCTACTGATGGTCACATTGCAGAGTCAACTTTAAGGTGTCTTGAATTCTCCTCCACCAAAGCCATTAGTCAATTCCTTTAAAAGTCCCCCCGCAAGTAGGTTGGCAGGATAGGGCATTTTTTCTTAACCATTTAAGTTTGGTCTTTCACAATTTTATTCTGTATATAATTTCCTATGACTGCTCTTGTTTCTGAACATCTTTCTCCTCCCTACTCACAGCACTCCTTCCCTTCCTACACCCCCTTCCCTCCCTACACCCTCTTTCCTCCTCCACCCCCTTTCCTCCGCCACCCCCTTCCCTCCCTAAACCCTCTCTCCTTTTTTGGTTTGTTTTGTGACCTGGTGAGTTGTATCATGACTGTTTGTGTGACCACAGTTTGAAACTATCCATTAGAGTCCAATGGACTGCCCAGTATGTGTGCCACTGAAGACAATGACTCCTCTCTCCCAGAATCTGTGAATAGCCAAAAGCTTAGCAGCAAAGGGTGAAGTTCCAAGTGCCCTCCCTCATCCATGACTGACCATTTACTGGTCAAGCAGCTGTGGTGAGTTCATGATTCCAAAGGCCTAGAGGGTGACCTTTTGTAACCTTTCTCCCTATCCTTAAATTTTTGATGGCCTCTCTTGTGTAGTGTTTGAGGTGGTGACATAATTGTCTTGTTAGGGGTTGACCCCTCGACTGCTGTTTATTTTTTGGCATCCTGTCAGCAATGAGTCCTGTATTGATAGTTGTTCACTAGGCTCCCCGCAGCAGCTGGGAAGAGTTTCAGGGTGGAGAGTATAGATCTTTTTTGATTTTTGTTTTTCTAATTTATATTCAGTGTTTAACACACAGTACTCAGCACAGAGCAGATAGCCATTCTTTCTAAATGGGAAGGAAAGATAAACATAACAACGTAAATACAGGCTAATAATTGCATGATTAAAAGGCCCAGTGTAAAACCCTGCATCTCATATGAAAAGAAATACTCACAGTCAGTATTTCATCTCATCCCACCTTTTAATCACACCTGCTTTGGGTCAGAATATATTCTAGGCTTTCTGGAATAGTCATGAACAGCAGGAATGGCTTCTATCAGTACGAATCTTACAGAGAGCTTACAGACTGTTCCAGGAGGTATGGCTGTTAGTATTTAGAGTATCTAGGCATCTGTCCTGGCCTAGCCTTGGAATCCCGTTTCTGGATCGATCTTGTGTAGCCCAGGGTAGCCTTGAACTCAGTCACAGAGACCCATCTGCCTCTTTCTCCCAAGTCCAGGGATTAAAGTGTGTGCCACCACTCCCTGGCCTCTAGTGGCTTAGCTTTGCACTCTGATCGTCAGGCAAACTTTATTTATTAAAATACAAATAAACTATCACTGCAGCCCCACTCATGGGAACTGTGTCACTGAATATACCTCCTTGCTCCCTTTGGGATGGCTTTTTGTAGACCCACTGACCAGACCCTTCAAATCAAATCTGGCCTCAGTATCCCTTGGACAAGACAGTTGGGGAATCGAGAAAGAATTTTCCACTTTCTTTTTCTTTGCTCTAAGACCTGCTTGTGTCTGTCTGCTCTCCCTCCCTAAACGTCCTGTCTGTTTGCTGCAATGTGCGGGTCAGACGGAGAAGTCAGCTTCTTCTTGTTCAGCACACACCGGTTCTCCTTTTCTTTCTATTTACTCCACTCCCATTTTCACCTGGCCCTGGTGATCTTTCCCCTGTCACTTCTTTGCCTTCTCAGGAGACAGCCTTACCAGTTTGGTACAAATTTGTTGTTTCATTTTTTTACTGTTGACTGCCCTCAGTAATCAGTCACCCGTGTCTGCTGGTAAATCGGCGAGGAAAAGGGTGTCCCCGTGATGCTGCGATGACGGGAAAGGATATTAAGACTCCGAAAGCTCATAGTGTTAACATTAACGGATGGGATTCTGATGGGCTATCAATCTGTCAGAGTACTACCGGAGTGTGGACTCCCTTTTCTGTACTGTGGATTTGGGTACAGATCACCAACAGTGGGGATGCTAATGTGTCTCAAACTTCCCTTTTCACAAACTCAAAGAATTTTTGAAAGCTCCAGGGAGTCGACTTGGAGCTACCTCGAAAAGCATCTTGCCAGGTCTAAGAAGCATCTGGCAGTTCCACAGAGCCTGGGCAGTGTGATGAACCCCACGATGCGGCCAGCATCCCAGCTTTCTCAGGTTCCCCAAAGATGATTGATGCCCCCTAGGTCAGCAGGAAGCAGTCTCAAAAACACGGCCTCCTCATCCCCGCCTCACTTGCTACCCCTTTCTAACTCCTCACCCTTTTATAATAAGCACTAGGGAGGAATATTCATATTCAGGCATCTGTGCTGGCCTGCCCTTGGGGTCCTGCCAGGAGTGTTAGTATTCAGGCATCTGTACTGGCCTGCCCTTGGGGTCCTGACAGGATATGTCCTCAACTGCAGCCACTAAGAGCATCCCCTGTGAGCATTTCCTACATTCCCTTATAAAAAGTGGGTCTTTCCCATCTCCCCCATCTTTCTCTCTCCCTCCCTCTCTGCCTACCTCCCTCCCCCTCTCCCTCCCTCCCTCCTTCCTCCCTTCCTTCCTCTCTCCCTCTGTCTCTCTCTTTCTCTCTTTTTCTCTCTCTCTCTTCTGACACTCTTGCACTCTTGTTCCTAGGGACTGGTCTCTACCTCCCTCTCTGCCCCATCTCTTCACCCTCTGTGCCCCCTCTCCTCTTCTCTACACTCCTTTCTGCCCCTTCGCTCTCCTCTTCCAATAAACCTCCTTTGTGAGCAGTGATGCATGGCGTTCCTCTTTCCCATGATTTTTTTTTAAATTATAACAATTTGTTAAAAAGGTATAGGCTAGTCACACGTGTCCAAGTTCTGAGCTTCCGAGCAGTGTGGGAAGAGAATGGAAATTCATTTCACCTCCTGTTACAGATATCTTACAGTGAATTTGATCTTGCCAAAAAACTGACCAGCCATGACAACTCTTTAATATTGTTGGCACAGTTCTCTAATATTTGTCATTGCATTTGGGGTAAGAAAACTGAATCTCATCATTAGGTTCATAATGAGGAAAACAGTACAAAGTATGTGCCTAGAACCCAAATTTCTAACCCAACTGACTTTTGTTGTATGGTTGGAGCTTGTGTGTATGCGTGCACGCACATGCATGCGTGTGTGTTTGTGTGTGTGTGTGTGTGTGTGTGTGTGTGTGTGTGTAGGAACTACTCAATAAAGACAGCTCATAGACTCTTCCTGGAAAATTTCAAAATATCAAGCTTGTTTTAGGCAAATGCCAATCTCTGGCAACTGTCTGTGTTTTTTTTTTTTCAGTTTTGTCTGAGTACTTGGCATTACCTTCCTGGTTATCCAAACAGGAACCCTTAAAGCAAGGCTGGTCTGATATTATACTAGTTTTATACTGCATACTTTTTGAGGTAAGGAAGCTTGATTCTGTATCTCTGCCCTTAGTGTCCAGCATTTAACAGGACTGGCCAGTCAAAATAGAGTTTTCAGTAGGAGTCTATCAGTCCTGCACTCCTTCTGACTGCCACTCTTTCTGCCCAGGCATTGTGACTTCACAGTGGGAACCAGCTTTTAAAATTAGTTCTCTCTGCGTGGTAGCTATCTTGGCTCACACTGGTATAACATAAAGACCATAGACTGGAAAGCTTAAGCAAGAAATATCTATTTCTAACAACCTCTCAAAATCTGTAAAGTCCAACATCAAGGCCATGGCAGATAGACAATGTCTGGGAACAATTTTGGGTGTGTCATTTTTTTTCTGGCTTAGAGACAGCCTTCTTATTGTCTTCTCTGGCAGACCATAGTGAAACTGAGCAAGAACTCCATTTCTTCTTTAAGGACAGTACAAGGTCATGAGAGCCACATATTCATGACTTTTTTTTCTCCTAAGTGTAGTGATGAGGGGAGCGGGCCCTGCTTTTCGTCCTGTCCGGCTCCCGCTTATACCCCGAAATAACAACACACCAATTGTATTCATTTAAACACTGCCTGGCCCATTATATCTAGCCTCTTCTTTGTTAAATCTCACAGGAGTTCAACATACAAACATTGAAGCAATACGAACATATACTCTGTATCTGAAACCTTATGTGGTTCCCACACCTACTGAATATCCTTTATTCCTTCAGTGTGTCATTCCAAGTATTCCATAAGCCATTGAGGTTTATTGTCTTCTCTTCTTGCATCTTTCCATCATCTGGTACTTCCTCTTCTTGCACCATAGTCAGCCTTGTTACTAGCTTACTCCCTGTTGCTGAAGCCGAGTTGGCAGTTGCGCAACTCCGTACTTTTGCTTGAGCTTGTTTCTTCTGCTTAAATGAGCACCATTCTGCTAGCTTGTGGGTCTCATTTAGGTAGCTATTGTTGTACAATTTTGGGTCCAGATCCCCCATCATTTCTAAGAGACATAATCTCACAGCAGATTTCCTCTGGTTCTTACTAATTTTTTTGCCCCCTCTTCAGTAATGTTCCTTATGCCTTAGGTATAGGATTTATGTTGGAGATACATCCTTTGGGTCTGGGAACCTCATGGTTGTTCCCTACATTTTACTGGCTGTGGTTTTCTGTAATGGTGTCTGTATACTGTAAAGAGAAGCTTTTTTGGTGAAGGTCAAGAGCTATGCTTAGATGTGGGTACAAGGATAAGTATTTAGAATACAGCTAGTCTAGTGAAGTGGTGGCTTTTACTTTAACTCCCGAAATCAGGAGAGGAACTGAAGTCAGGAACTGAAGAGGAACTAGAGGCAGGGACTGAGGCAGAAGGCATGGAGGAATGCTGCTTCCTGGCTTGCCCTTCATGGCTTTCTTAATCTGTCTGCTTAAACCACCTAGGGTCTCCTACCCAGGGGTGGCACTACCTGCAGTGAGCTGGGTTTACCTATATTGATCATCAATCAAGAAAATGGACTATAGACTTGCTTTTAGGCCAGTCCTTTGCAAAGGGACTTTTTTTTTCTCCATTGAGGTTCCCTCTTTCCAAAATGACTCTAGCTTGTTTCAAGTTGACTTAAAACTAAACAAAACAGTTGACCCCTTGTCAATTTGATATACAAAGCTAACACTATTAAAACCATAAAATTTCTTGTTTATTCCTCAAGATCTCATATTAACATCACTGTCACAGTATAAAACATTTCCAACTTTTAAAAGTCTCAGTTTAAAAAATTTAAATACTTTAAAAATTCAGTATTTTTTCAAACATTTAAGGTCTTCTTGAAAGCTCAAAAGTTTTATAAGATATCCAAAGTTTCTCTAAAATAGCCAAAGTCCCCATAAGATTTCAAAATCTCTGTAAAGTCCAAAGTCTCTTAGCTTAGTGCTCCCATAAAATAAAATAAAAGAGTTACATACTTCTTATTTAAAAGGGAGAGCCAGAGCACAGTTACAACCAAATTAAAACAAAACCCCATTTCAACAGCAGAAAAAGTGCAGTGCTTATTATCCAGGAGTTCCCCCCACCCCCATTCTCTTCTGGGTTCCAAAGGGTCCACGACCCTTCTTTAGTTCCAGCCCTGGCAGCACACATAGCATATCTCATCGGATTAGACCAGCTCCATTCCAAGGTTGCCCCATCCCTCACAGTCCTCCCATGGTACTGGTATTCCACAATGTTGGTGTCTTTACTGCAACTGAGCTGTACCTTTAGCGATAGCCTCCCCTGGGCTCTCTTCCAGGCTCAAACCCTATCTGTGGTGCCAAATCTCAACTTCTCTTTATAACCCCTTCAACCCTGGGGCTTTTTACTGAGGCTGCACTTTCACCAGGGGCCTCTCCTGTTCTCTCATAACTGAGTTCTCGCACTCTCTTTATGTCCTCAGATCCAGCACTATTTCAAAGGCTCTTACACAATGCTAAATTCGGCTTCCAGTACGAAGTACAACCCTGGCCCCCTCCGGACTGCAGCTTCTGTGTGGTCTATTCTGAGGAAACGCTTCCCAGAAGAGTTCATCTGAGCGATGCTGGTCTCTTCTCAATCACAGTTTATTTCTTAGCTCCTGCTACCCAGCATTAATTGCCTCAGTAATGCAAAGTTTAACTTCAGTGGTGCTGGCTTCTTGTCCATCGGAGCCAGCTCTTCAGCCCCAGCTACCAGAACCACAGATTCATAATTTAAAATATCGCTCAAACAACCCTGGTGGAGTCTTTACTTCCCTCTGGAGTTAAGTCAGGCCTCTGCCACCTGCGCTGCTCTCAACATTCTTCTAAGATCCTACAGAACAGTCCACTGAAGTCTGAGCTTGCAACGGTTTTTCCAATCCAAAGGCCGAATGCCTCTACAGCCCTCTCAGAAACACAGGTTGGGGCTGTCACAGAAATACCACATGCCCTGGTACCAATTTCCTTCTTTGTTGGGTTTCTGCTGTTGTGATAAAACATCCCAAGTGTCTTAGAGTTTCTGTAGCTGTGATGAAACACATGACCAAAAAGCAAGGTGGGGAGGAAAGGGTTTGTCTTATACTTCCACATTGCTGTTGATTACCAAAGGAAGTCGGGACAGAAACTCCAGCAGGGCAGGAACCTGGAGGCAGGAGATGATATAAAGGCAACGAAAGGGTGCTGGTTGCCAGCTTGCTCCCCATGGTTTTCTCAGCCTGCTTTCTTATAGAACCGAGGACCACGAGCCCAGAGATGGCGCCACCAATTGACCACCAATTGAAACAATGCCTTGCAGCTAGATCTCATGGAGGCATTTCCTCAACTGAGGCTTCCTCCTCTCTGATAGCTCTAGCTTGTATCAAATTGACACAAAACAAGACAGTACAATGGCCAAAAGCAGCCTGGGGAGGAAAGGGCTTATTTTAGCTTACAGGTCCACAGTCTGTTATTGAAGGAAGTCAGAGCAAGTACTCAAGACAGAAACCTGTAAGTAGAAACTGAAGCAGAAGCATAGAGCTTCTTAGCGACTTTCTCCCCTTGGCTTGCTCATTGTGTTTCCTTATGCAACTTGGAACCACCGTCATAGGGGTGGCACTGTCCCCAGTAAGCTTGGCCGAGCCACTTCAATCATCAAGAAAATAGAGGCTCATCTTATGGAGGTACATACTGTCCCAATTTAATGTCCCTCTTCCCAAATGAGTCTATGACAAATTAGCAACCAACTAACTAAAACATTCTCTAAGATCCATGATCTCATTAGCCCTGAGTTCTTGGTTAGGTTTACTCTCCCAGGCATAATTTCCCTTTTGTTAAGCACATGCAGTTAGATAGCTGAATGCCACTATTGCATCGCTTGGCATATCCCACCATGCTGATCACTGTAGTTCATAGGCATCTTAGATGGGTGGGACTAATGTGTGCTTGCCTTCCGTGGCAGCTTGCACAGCACCTTCTAGTACTGTGAGAGCTAGTCTCCAGAGAGGAGGCTTTTTTACACGGTCTGGCCTACATTCTGAGTCGTATGTCAGAAGCCACACCAGCACTGGAAATCAAAGCTGTCCTCTACTGCTGTCTACTGCTGGACCACAACTAACGAATGTTCTCTAGCTGTCCCAGGGACTGGGGGCGAGTCTCCTCACCTCTTTGCTCATTTTCTCCCCACGCAGAGTCCATTTGCATCCACAGCCCCTCATTCTGTCTTGCTAACTTTTGGTCTCCCACGTTCGAGGGAATGTTGAATTGCCCCTGACATCTGGCTGTCCTGATCTGCCATACATGCATAATTTAAGCTGATTGAAAATTTGCCACATTAAAGTGGAAAATATCTGAATCTCCTAAGCAGTAAAAGAAAATGACAGGTTCAAATACTGCTTGGCATCATCTTCTGTGATCTCACCAGGTAATTAGGCTGGCTAAGTGGCTGAGGTAGAAATATGCTTTTAGCTGAAGGACTTGCTCCTAAGCATGCTAAACTCTGAAGGAAAAAGTCCACCCTGAGCCGCTGCAGAGTCCTCCTCCATCAGATACAAGAGAAAATAATACATTCCACAAACTGTTTTTTCTTCTTCATTAAAGATGTCTCTTGAATTAACTTCCATCTTATATTTTTATTAAGTGGTTAGAAAACCATTTTGTTTGTGTATGCACATAAGTCACTGCACTTGTACAGGTTTGGGGACAGCTGTCATTTCCATCCTTTGATCACACAGATCCGGGGGATGGGACTCCTGCGGTCAAGTTTGGTGGCAAACATCGTTACCTACTTACGGTGAGCTATCTCACTGACCATTGATTTTAACTAAAGAAAATTAGAAAATGCTTTCACTAGTGAGTTTTGTGAATATTTAAATACATTTAAATGTAGTTAATTTAAATATATTAAATAATTTAAATACATAAAACCCCAGAGATTTCTTATAAATAAACAGCTAGTGAAGTTGGAGATTAAAGTCGCTGTTGGCTTCTCATAATTCTAGTCTTCTGTCTCTTCTGACACATGTCACCCTCACAGTGAGTGAAGCCTGCTCACTCTCTCTTCAGTTGGGCAAACTGTTCACATGCCTGAGCCCTGAGAGTACGAGAGTATGGCACCTTTCAGAGTCACAGCAACGTGACTATAGACTTGGCAGACTGTAGATAAATATATCAGAAGTGATGTGGCAAGCCAGAAAATGACGGCATGGAGGCAGAAGAGCCCAGAGCAATGCCTGGAAGGATAGGTGCCTAGGTGTGTGTGAGCTGCCCGTACCCTTGTATAGGGGATACGATTTTTCTGTCGGGGGCATTTTATTAAACCTCAACAAGATGGAGAATTGTTTAGGGTTTCTAGTTTCTTTTTA
The DNA here is from genome assembly GCA_001685075.1 of Bramus lutescens. NCBI lineage: Eukaryota > Metazoa > Chordata > Mammalia > Rodentia > Cricetidae > Bramus > Bramus lutescens. Next base: position 12,057 of record LOEQ01004527.1, read on the forward strand.
TTTTTCTTCCAAGCTCACCAGCAACCATTTTAACCTTGTTTCCGAGATCCTTGGATAGTTAGAGTAGGGCTAAAAGGTATAAGCATTCTCATCCTTATGAAGGTATACCTCTAGCAATCCTGCTTCACTCGAAGGTTTTTTGACTCCTTAACAAATGCTATGGACCAGGGAACCAGCAGAAAAATTAGGGGGTAGATGGGCAATAAATATACGATGAACCAAACAAAGATCAAAATACATACCTAACAAGGACTACTACAGAGAATATTGGCTATGGTGAGTTCCCAGAGCATGGCCGGCTCAGGAGGGCAACTGCAGATGGAGTGGCCAGGGAAGACACTTAGAGATAGTGATATTTGAACTGAGACCAAAAGGACAAGAAGGAGGGACCCAAATATGCGATGAATGTGGACAAGGGGACAAGCAAGTACAAAGTCTCCAAGATAGATGACTTTGTCATCAGGCTTGGTGGGAGGGTGGAGGGGGAGAGCTCAGCACCTGAAGCACAGGAGAGCAGGTGTGACTAGCAGGTGGAGAGGTCAAAAGAAAACAAAACAAATGTGCGGCTTGGCTTCTGTGGATGCCAAGAAAGCCGACTGTGGAAGCCTGATGTGATGATTCATTGTCGCGGTCAGCTTGACTAGCTTCGGAATTGCCAAGGACATTGGTGAGCCACGCTTGGAGGTACACTTCTGATTATCCCTGGCGAGGACTATCTAAGGCAGGAAGAGCCATGCTGAATGTGGACATCACCATTCTATGGGCTGGGGACCTGGATGAAGGAGAAGAAGGCCAGCTAAGGGTCCCCATTTCTTCTTTCTCTGCTTCCCAACTCTCCATGATGCGAATGTCTTTCTAACATGCCCTCTCTGCCACACTAAGCTGAATGTCCTGAAATCGTAATAAAGGTGCATCCTGCTTCAAGTGGTTGATGTCTGGCACATTAGGCACAATGATGCCCCAAGTAACTAACACCCCCAAGACGGGGGGCCAATCAGACTCCGGATCAAAGTGAATTAAGATGAGTGTTTCTCCTAGGAATTCCCCTAACACCAAGTCCTAGGCAACAGCCCCACCACCCCCTTCCAAGACTTCTCTGTACAACTGTGCAGCAACCCTCCTTCCATACTGGTAGCTGGTGCCCAGGGCTTTCACAACAGGCTGATGCCTTTTTCTTAGAGCTCCATCTGGAGCACTCTCCTGATCATTCTTCCAAACCCTCTCACAACATCCTGCCTCTTGCAGAGAACACTAAGCAGAGGTGAGTGGCTGCAGTGGTTAGCTTTCATCAATTCCACACCACCTGGGCAGAGGGAACCTTAGTTGAGGAAATAGTTCCGTAAGATTAGCCTGTCTGCAAGTCTGCTGAGCATGTTAGTGATTCCAGTTGGATGTGGGAGGTCCTGGGTTGCACAGGAAAGGAGGCTGAGCAAGCTCTGAGGACAGCATGGAGCACGTCTCCACAACCTCTGCCCATCCCTGCTCCTGAGCTCCTGCCTTGAGTTTCCTGCCTCCGCATTCCTTGATGGCAGGCTGTAATCTCTAAGTCAAGCAAACTCTTTCCTCCCCAAGTTACTTTTGACCAGTTTTGTTCGTTTGTTTGTTTTTGCTTGTGTTTTTGATCACAGCAAGAGGGAAGCAAACTAACACCATGAGCCTGTGGAAGTTTGTGTAGCTCTATTATAAGATCTTAATTATGCTGCAATTTTCTTTCTTAGATTGACTGAGGGTCTACAGAGGCTAGAACAGCTCCACTGTGTCTTTTTATCCCCAGTATCAAACAGAGATATATTCAGTAAATACTTTACTGGAAGGGAGATGGAAAAGCAAGAAGGATCAGAGAAACATAAAAAAGGGGAAGGAATTTAAACTTTAAAATGTATAAGCAATTCATTTCAGACATATGTGCGGTAGGATGGGAATTAAATAGAGCATTTGGCATTTGGTGATTAAAGAAAAGTTATGCTCATCTGGAAAATGATTCTTTTTGCCGTGTTAAGACCAAAAAGGAAAAGGAAACCTCTCCCTCACTCCTTTTCAAAGGTGATGGGCAGGAGCTGGTTTCTGCCATTGCTAAATTACACAGATTAGTGTAATTTATATACCAGCTGTCAGATGAGAGAGGAGCAGATACTGATGTCAGGTAGAAGTGAAAGTCCTTTTCAGACTTAAAACCTGAGTGCTTACGGAGAGATGAGACTGCGCATGGTCTATCCATGAAGCCGTCTACAATGTGAATTACCAAGCAAATACAGAAACTGACGGTGCAAAAATAGATCAGTCCAGGAAGTGGATAGCCCCAGCTGGGGCGTGGAATATTCCTCTCTAAGTGTGAGTCTCACGTCTGAGAGAAGGGCAGTGTTGGAAACGAAGAAGTTGAGAGTTTAAACCGCCCCTGTGTGATGGCATTATTTTCTATGACCATGGTCCTCAAACTTGAAGTCGCTTAAAAATGATCTAGGAGCTTTCAACGATGACAGCAACAGCAGCCACTGTGCCTCACCTCAGACAGCTTAAGTGACAATTTCTGACGGGTCCTGTTTCTGTGAAGGACCTAACCATATTGTACTGTGGAGGCGCGTGCAAGACAGGAACTTCAAACTAGAAGAGCAATTAGATGCTGTGAGCAGAGCACAGAGGGCCATTCTGATAGAAGCCTTGAAGGCAGGCCTTCAGAGGTCAATGTGGATTGTGGAGGACCAGCTCAGGAAGTTTCAAGTAGAACAACATCAGCTGAGCGAGAGGCCAGGCCTGTGATATGCTGGCGAAGAGCTGGCCAGCATCCTGCCTTCGTCCTGGTAACTTGCCTGAGGCTAAATTAAAAAGTAGAGGATTAGTTTCTCCGGTAGAAGCAATTTCAAGGCAGCATAATATTGAATCTGGGACATGGTTAATATTAGTAAGTCTTAAGGAGATTTGCAATGAGAAGGACCAAACAGGGCAGAAAGAAGCACAAACTATAGAAGGAGGAGGGAAGGAGCACCATGAGAGTGCTCTAGCCTGGGCTTGTGCAGCCATACCTAGAGGAGGGCTGTGGAGGGGGCAGCTCCTCCTGCTCAGCAGTAAAACAAAGGGAGGGACGCCATCAGGGCAAAACCTCGTCCATCTAAGCTTCCAGAAGGCATTTTCTGCTCCCAGATAGCAGCCAATTAAAAGCTCTGCTGCTAATGTGGTCAGGGGGCCAGGTTCTGCTGAGATGGCAGTCAGATGTGGCGGTGACATTCATGTGCTGGCTTTAGAGGTGAGCTGGCTCGTTTTGTGTCAACTTGACACAAGCTAGAGTCATCAGAAAAGAGGGCACCGGTGTAGAAAAAAGGCCTCGGGAAGTTCCAGCTGTAGGAAAGACTGTAAGGCAGTTTGGAAATAGTGATTGACGTATGGGAGCCCAACCCACTGTGGGTGGGGCCATCCCTGGGCTGGTGTTCCTGGGCTCTATAAGAAAATAGGATGAGCAAGTCACATGGAGCAGCCTAGTAAGTAGCACCCTTCCATGGCCTCCGCATCGGTTCCTGCCTCTAAATTCCTGCCCCACTTGAGTTCCTGTCCTGACTTCCTTCAGTGATGGATTATGAGGCGGAAATGTAAACTAAATAAATCCTTTCCTTCACAGCTGACGTTTTTGGGCATGGTGTTTTAACGCAGTGATAGTAACCCTAAGAAAAGGGGCATCCATGATGTGAGAATGAAGCGGTCATGGACTCCTCCACTTCAGTCTCAGAGAGCTGCTGAACCAGGTCGTGTGGTGTGGAAGTCCTTGCAAGAGACTGTGAGGTCACTGAGTGAAGCTGTGAAAGTCAAGTGTGGGTTTCAGTGGAGATCACAGATGTTGGAATTACAAGAACTAGGAGACATCTGCCAAGGAGAGCTGTGGGCAGGGAATGAAACCAGCCTTAAAAGAGACGTGTGCTGCAGGCAACAAACCCAGAGGGACAGAGCATTCTAAGTGGACAGGTAGCTACAGGATTTGCTGTTTGGCCTTCTGCATTTTTCTTTGCTTTGGTCCAATATTTCCTTACTCTGCCCTTTTTCCTCTCTTTTGGAATGGTAACAATTAAAAAGTTGCCTTGAGTCTCAGAAGAGACTTTGAAATTTGGACTCATAAAAAGTCTGAGTCTTGATAAGTTGGAGCAAGCGCGTTTTGTTTTATGATATTACCACAAGCCTACGGGAAGCAGGAAGTGGAATGCGGTAGAACAAATGAGGAGTGTCCCCCATAGTCTCAGGCATTTGAATACTTGATCCTCAGCTGATAATGCTGCTTGAGGGGGCTTGAATGATGCGGCCTTGTTGGAGGAAGCTTGTCTCTGGGAGAAGATTGTCAGATTTAAAACTCCTACCTACTTCTGACTTGCTCTCTGCTTCATGCTTGTGGTTCAATATATAACATCTCAGCTTCCTTTTCCTGTTGCCATGTCTACTACCTGTGGGCATGCTGTCCCGTCCATTACAGACTCTAACCCTCTGGAACTGTAAGCCAAATTAACTCATCTATCTATCTATCTATCTATCTATCTATCTATCTATCTATCTATCT